>JAVKPL010003279.1:0-19162 GCA_032173675.1 Gastrolobium villosum
CCAAAATTGAGAAGTGAACTTAGGGTCCCGATCACTAATGGTGCTTTTTGGAACACCATGAAGTTTCCCAATCTCTTTCATCTATAATCGAGCCAACTGCTCAATAGAGAAACTCATCTTGACTGGGATGAAATGGGCAGACTTAACTAATCGGTCTACCACAACTCATATAAAATCAAAACCAGCCTGAGTCCTCGGCAATACTACTACAAAGTCCATAGAAATACTAACCCACTTCCATTCCGGAATGTTCAAGGGCTGTAGTAATCCAGAGAGCTTCTCATTCTCAAATTTATATTCGTCATTTTATTTCTCTGAGCTCATTTAAGTTCATTTTTATTCCCTAAGGAACAGTATTAACAATTCACAGTTGGGTTTCTACACCGTTTTTAATGAAATACACTGTGAATTACTAACTGTGCACTATTTGCACGCAAAATCGTAAACTTCTAAACTTATCATTTTTTGTCTAAACATGACTTGTTTAGCATATAATGGACTTACTTATTACATCCATCTTCTTACTGAAAATATAATTCCACTGAAACATCAATATATCAGTCTTTCTACTGATGATATAATTCACAATTTACTGTACATCAGTCCTTCCACTGATAATACAATTTACAATCTCATTGTACATCAGTCCTTACACTGATAATACAATTTACAAATTCTACTGACCAGAGAAACTGCATTCAATGAATTACACAAGGAATCTCCTTGATACATACCAAATGCAAAACATAACATCATAACTAATACTTTGGTTAACTATTCAAGGGCTCTCCCCAAGAATAGCTAACTGACATGTCTCACATGTCTAGTGTGACTTCCAGGGTCAAAGCCATAGGTAGTCAAAATAACAAGGTCACTAGCCAGGATTCTCATAACATACATCATCATTGCATCATCATAACATCGAAAATTATATAATATTTATATGAATGTGAATGTATACACATATACAACATATCAAACATTTATTCATAAACCGAGCAATATCTTTCTTCATACCAGACCACCAGAAATTTGATTTCATGGCCTAATACATCTTGGTAGCAATAGGATGGATAATGTACTTACCCATATGGGCCTCAGTTAACACCTCATCCACTATCTGACATTTTCGAACAATGATCCGATCTTTATAAAACTTAAGACCGAACTTATCTGTGGATACAAAATCTTGTTCTTTCATAGACTGAATCTCTTTCTCCAGTAGCTGAGCCTCTGTAAGTCACTCATCTAATGAGTTCTGGACTACCGTAGTAGTCAACAAATACGGGCTATCCTCTGTAATCATAGGAATGTTGAGATCCCTAAACTTCTCAATCAAATCATACTATGAAATCATCAAATTAGTCATACAGACCGCCTTCTTGCTTAAGGCATCGGCTACCATATTGCCTTTACTTGGATGATATTACAATTCAAAATCCTAATATTTTAAAAATTTAACGCATCGGTTTTGGCCTCATATTCAACTCTTTCTGATCAAACAGATACTTTACACTTTTGTGGTCATTGTAGACAACAAAACCGGCACCGTATAAAAAGTGTCGCCAGATTTTCAATGCGAACACTACTGCCGCCCACTCAAGATCATGTATTGGATAATTCTCTTCATGCAGTTTTAACTGCCGAGAAACATAATCAACCATCTGACGTTGCTGCATCAATACACAGCCTAATCCAAACATAGAAACATCACAGTATATTTCAAATTTACCTGCAGGATCAGGCAAAATTAATACCGGAGTGTTACTTAACTTTTTTTTTTTTAATTCTTGAAAACTCACTTCACATTCTTGGGTCTACACAAATGGGTTCCCTTTACGGTTAACCGTGTTAAAGGTAGTACCATCAGTGAAAATCCCTCGATATAACGCCTATTATATCCAGCTAAACCAAGAAAACTCCTGATCTCTGTAATATTTTAGGACGTTGCCAATCTAACACTACTTCAATCTTACTTGATCCACTGCCACTCCTTCAGATGAAATGACATGACCCAGGAATTGTATCTCAGAAAGCTATAAATCACACTTGGATGACTTAGCATACAACTGATGCTCTCGAAGAATCTGCAGAACAACTCTCAAATGCTCATAATGCTTTTCTTTCCTCTTTGGATATATTAGTATGTCATCAATAAAGACAACCACAAACAAATTCAGATAGGCTTTAAAGATCCGATTCATATAACTCATGAAAATGACCTTTGCATTTGTAAACCCAAAAGGAATAACCAGATACTCATAGTATCCACATCAGAACCTGAAATCTACCTTTGGAACATCATCCGGCTTTGTCCGAATCTGATGATACCCGGACCGGAGATCAATCTTAGAAAATACAGTCGCACCACGCAACTGATCCAACAAATCATCTATACGCGGCAAAGGATACTTAATTCTTGACGGTAACCTTGTTCAACTGCCGGTAATCTGTACACAATCTCATAGACTCGTCCTTCTTCTTAACAAAGATCACTGGGACTCTACACGGAGACATACTCGGTCTAATAAAATTCTTACTGGACAAGTCATCACTCTTCTTCTTTAATTCAAATAATTCCAGAGGTGACATTCGGTATGGAGCTAGAGACATAGGCCTCACTCCAGTCAACTAGTCAATTGAAAATTCAATTTCCCTCTCTGATGGAAAATTCACAATTTCATCCAAAAAGACATCCACAAAATCAAAGAAAGTAGGAATATCATAAATTGGCTCCTTATTGACGCCAATCCGACCTCCCAACAGAATAAACTCTGAATCTCCTTCCTTCAAGGCATTAGCAACCCAAAGGACAAACATATCCAGAGACTCTCTCACTTAATCGTTAGAGGAAATAGAAATGGTCTTGCTGCAAGAATCAATCCTTACCCGGTACTTAGATAACCAATCCATTCTCAAAATTACATTCACAGAGACAAAATGACAGACCATAAAGTCAGCAAAATTCTCTCTGTCATCATACTTAAACTTCACATCCTTCCATACGAATGATTCCTCACTAACATTCCCAACAGCCGTAATAATACACATAGGGAATCTCATCCTTATCACAGTCAAATTGAATGCTTCATTATTAATTCAAGCTCTTTCTGCCTAGTTGCAGTCCAAGTCTGTTATAGTGCAGCAAAAATTGCAACAACAAGATCCGGTGATGGATCATCATTATTAAATGTCCTACGAGTCCTCCTTGGAGGAACCATATATATGCATATATTACACTAAGGAATGAGTTAGCTACGCTCACACTCAGTGATCACACATGCATTATACAACACTCCAAGAAAACACTCAAGAACTTCCAACTTCAAATATCTTATGCCATATATCATGTAACTCCCTAAAGAAACTGCTCTGATACCATAAATGTAGCATCCCCAGCCTCGAGCCGGTTCAATTAACATACATATGATACTTAACAGAAACAGCGGAAGACTTAAACTTATGAAAATACGAGCTAACTTTTTCTTTTTCATAATCCTTTTTCACATGATCTAATCACATTGCACACTTTTCCTAGTTCAATTCTTATTCGACGAAGACGAAAATCGGACAGAATAACCTCTGTAAATCGGACAACCGGGAATTTTCCAATCCCACTCTCAAGAGTTCCTGATAGACAGTTTATACAAAATGTATTTTCAGAAGTACCAGACATCCAAAATAAAATCATATACCCATCCATGGGCGAATGCATAACTTAGCTCTGTGCCACTATGTCTAACAGCATACGTATTTCAACACATGCACATATCTGAATAAACAAATGTACATGCATCGATTATGAACACTATACAACAATACATCTTTTCCAAAAATACATCTAAAATAAATAGTAGCCTCCAGCCACCCAGAACTCCACATCCTCATACTAGTACCTCTAGCCACGGTTTGTGTCCTTGTCCCATGAGGTTCTTCAATTAACTGTGTTCCTGAAATCATATCCCCAAACGGGGTTAGAGACGAATCTCTAGTAAGCTCCAGGTTTATAGAGAACTCTCCATACCCTGGGCTCACTTCCTGCATGACAGTCAGATACATAATATACAAAACATCATATAAGCAATTATCATAACTAAACATATCTCATATAACATATCATGTAATCCAATATCATAACTAAACCAAGCATATACACAAAACTTTTCAGAGACGTACGCAGTCATTCCCAAGGGATGACCCCAAGCGGAAATCAACGCACATAACAAATATCTTTTACAAAAATCATCACAATACTCACATCAGAACAAAACATGTTATCTCATAGACGTACGCAATCATTCCCAAGGGATGACCCCAAGCGGAAATCAACGTACGTGTTCCCAAGGGATGACCCCAAGCGGAACCAGAACATATCGGAGGCGTACATCGTCAATCTCAGGGAAACACCAAGAAGACATCAGTGTACATAGGATCAATGGCCAAAGATCATCACATAACAGAGTTGTACACAATCAATCCCAAGGGAGGGCCCCAAGCGGAAAGCAGTGCACGTGTTCCCAAGGGAGAACCCCAAGCGGAACTCAACATATAACAGATATATACAAACTTAGTCCCAAGGGAGGACCCCAAGCGGACATCAATGCATAAACAAATCGATAGCCATATATCATTACAGAAATAACATCAAATCATATCAAAGTAAACACATTATCATATCATCATCATATAGCTCTATATGAATGCATCTATATCATATATCTCAAACATATCATACAACCTGACCACAGTCCGTACACTATGGCGGAACACAAAGTAGGAGCGAACCCCATAAACATAGAGCTTACCTCTTGAAGCTTTAACAATAGTCTTACTTGTCACATAAGTCACTTATCTTCCTCCAAAAGGATCCAAATGTTCGAAATCCCTAGGCACACCTAGAGAAGAATTCAAAACAAACTCAATAAAATGATACAATGTCATGTAATTATACAAGACACACACTTTATTGCTTTCACATTTTCTCACAAAGCTTATGTCAATTCTATGCTAATACACAAGTCATATACTAATTCCTTTCAAACTTACATGTAGAACACCCAAAGCTAGTTAGCATAAAACCACTAACTCTTAGTGGGCATTTCTCACTTTCCATGTACTTATCATGTCCTTAACATAACTTACAAACCATAATTCCAAGTCCAATACAATTCCAACCCATTTACTTCTTTAAGAGTTGAAAATGACACATATAGGTGTGTTCATAACTTTTTCTCAAGCTATCTTTTGTTAGCAACCATTCCCTTCATCACTACATCGAATATTCATCATCATCTTTTATTTAAATATCACCAAATAATTTTTAACATAATTAACCCCCACATAGGCCAAATTCAAAGTGAAGGGTTTTCCAAAGTATAATCTTTTATACTTCCAATTTAATCACTCAATTCACACTCTCAAATACATATAATCCTCCACAAACCAAGCAATTAAATGTTTGCACATACACCCCTACCATCACTACATGGCTGAATTCTAGGGAGGGAGATGCAAGGAATTTTTTCAACATTCAAACTCTTAATCATGCTTATTTAACACTATAACTTCATTAACAACACTAATTCATCATCAATTTCAAATTCAAAACTAAATTATTTCCCACCAAAATATGCTCACAATTATCAAGACTTAAATCACAAACATAACACCATAGAATTAGAGGTTTCTTACCTATAGTTGTTATTCCAAGCTCCAAAGAACAAAACCTAAGCTTTGCTCACTCAAAAGCTCCACTTTTTCACAAGGATGAATAGTGCCACGAATTGGGGGTGATGAATATCTCTCTCCATAAGCCAAATCAGCCCAAATGGAGTGGTGGAATGGATTCACTAGCCTTTTTCCTTAAAGATTCATGTATGGCATCATGACTTTTGGTGGCAAAATGAGTGGAAATGAGAGGAAAAAGAAAAGAAACCCTAAGCTTCCATGGAGAAGAAAGGCACAGGGCACTCACGGGAATGAAGGGAGAAATAAGGGTGGTGCTACGGTGTCCAAAGAATTAAATAGGCCAAGTTACTTTAACTGGGTAATAGCTTATCTATCTACACACCTCCATTCATTACCAAACTTTACCCAGTGGACTAGAATATTTTTCTAGTCATATTTTTAACTTTACTTTCACTTTTCGGATAACTTTGTTTACCCGCATTTTTATCCCTTAACTGTTATTTTAACTCCTTTTTCACAAAAAGTGACTTTATTTCTTTTACTTCTAATTATTCTTCAATATTAAATCCACAATTACTAGTGAGGGTTATTATATTCACCAACATGCTTGTGTGGATCGTCCCCAACAAAATGCTGTGGTTGAGAGGAAGCATCAGCATTTACTTAATGTGGCTCGATCACTGTTTTTTCAATCCAACGTTCCTCTTCCTTACTGGACTGATTGTGTACTCACAGCCTCTTATTTGATCAACAGGTTACCTACTCCTTTGCTGGACAACAAATCTCCTTTTGAAGTCTTAATGGGAAAACCTCCTCTATATGCTCATCTGCGCACTTTTGGATGTTTATGTTATGCTTCCACCTTGCCTCGTGATCGCCATAAGTTCTCTTCCAGAGCCATCCCAGTGGTCTTTCTTGGATATCCTCCTGGATACAAGGCCTACAAGGTGCTTGACCTGTCAACCAACAGAATTTTTATATCTCGTGATGTCATTTTTCATGAGACAGAATTTCCTTTTTCCCACCTGCCAGCTTCCTCTTCCACTGATATTTTTTCTGATACAGTTTTTCCTACTCATAATTCCCCTCCTCTTCCTTTGAAGACTTCTACTCGTATTGTTCATCCTCCCACTTACCTCAAAGACTACATCTGTTCCTCAGTAGCATCTACCATCACTTACCCTCTCCATTCTGTTTTATCAACATCTAGGTTATCTCCCTCTTATGCTGGTTTTATTAATTCAGTCACTTTGCACCCTGAACCTTCTTCCTTCCATGAGGCAAATCAAATTCCTTCCTGGCGCACTGCTATGCAGTTGGAGATATCTGCTTTAGAGGCAAATAAGACCTGGTCTCTGGTTTCTCTCCCTCCTGGCAAGCGACCAATTGGTAGTAAATGGATCTACAAAGTCAAGCTTAATGCCGATGGTTCTCTAGAGAGATACAAAGCCAGACTGGTTGCTCAAGGTTTTACCCAACAAGAAGGGATCGACTATTTTGATACCTTCTCCCCTGTGGCCAAGATTACTTCTGTTCGTTTCCTTCTGGCTTTATCTGCTATTAAGGGCTGGTCTCTCACTCACTTGGATGTCAATAATGCCTTTTTGCATGGTGACCTCACAGAGGAAGTGTATATGCTTCCTCCACCTGGATATCACCATGAAGGGGAGTCTATGCATTCAAATATTGTTTGCAAGCTACACAAATCTTTATATGGCCTCAAACAAGCATCAAGACAATGGTTCTTGAAATTTTCTAGTGTTCTAACCGAGAATGGTTTTCAGCAATCAAAGGTTGATTCATCTTTATTTATCAAAACACAAGGTGAATTTTTCTTTGCTCTTCTAGTTTATGTTGATGACATTGTGATAGCTAGCAATGATAATATGCAAGTTCAAGTCTTGAAAACGCTTCTGAATAGTCATTTCAAGCTCAAGGATCTTGGTGATTTAAAGTACTTCCTTGGAATCGAGGTTGCTAGAACAACTAAAGGGATCAGTATTTGCCAACGTAGCTATGCCTTGCAAATTCTTTCTGATGCAGGACAGACTGGTTGCAAACCCAAATCAACACCTATGGAAACAAATTTGAAACTTTCACAAGAGAAAGGAGACCTTGTTGAAGACCCAATAGTTTACAGAAGATTAATTGGTAGATTGTTGTATCTCACCATCACCAGACCTGACCTTTCATATGCTGTAAATAAACTAAGTCAGTTTCTAGCTCAGCCGCGGATTCCTCACCTGCATGCAGCATACAGATTGCTGCACTATATTAAAGGAACCATTGGTCAAGGGCTCTTCTATTCTAGTTCTGGTGATCTGAAACTTAAAGCTTTTTCAGATTCGGATTGGGCATCTTGCATAGATACCAGACGATCTGTGACTGGTTTCTGTGTTTTCTTGGGAAACTCGCTCATCAGTTGGAAATCGAAGAAACAACCAACGGTTTCCAGATCCTCGGCAGAAGCTGAGTATAGAGCAATGGCAAATGTCACCTGTGAATTAGTTTGGCTTCGTACAATTCTGACAGAATTTGGAATTGTGCATCAAGGACCAGCATTGATCTTCTGTGATAATGAGGCAGCTCTTCATATTGCTGAAAATTCTGTTTTCCATGAGAGAACAAAGCATATTGAGATTGACTGCCATTTGGTTAGAGAAAAAATCTTGAAAGGAGAAGTGAAGGCCTTACATGTATCTTCACAATCTCAATTGGCTGACTTACTTACCAAAGCTTTGCATCCAAATCAGTTTATGACTTTACTAAGCAAGATGGGAATCCTTAATATTCATGCTCCATCTTGAAGGGGAGTATTAGAGTAAATAGTTTTATTTATGTTTTAAAGTGTTATTAGTGGTTAGTATAAGTTTTATTTTAGATGCTTCTAGAATACCTTAGGTTTGTTAGAGTTTGTTATACTGGCCCCCTTTTTACGGGTGTGGTTTTTGGCTTACGGTTATTTTGATTCTTTTTCTGTTTATATATAGAACCTTTTTGTAAACATTCTGCATCAATGAAAATGAGGATTATTCCTTTATCTTGTAATACTCGAGTTTGAGTCTTGAGCTACCCACCAAGGAGAAATTCTCCTCAAAATTTACTAAGCCAATAAGAATGCACCTTTAAGATTGCCTAGAAAAGCTTAGCTCGTTTGGTTCAACTTTTGAAAGAAGTAACTTTTATCTCCTCCTTAATTTAGAAGTATTTTTTATAAAAGTTAAAATTATTTATATTTTTATAAAAATATTTAATTTTTTTAAAAAAATATTTGGTTTTTGACTTTTGCTTTCTTTAAAAGTTAAAATTTTTAACTTTTGAAAAAAGTAAATTTTTGGCTTTTTTGTGACTTCTGCTTTTTTTGAAAAGCTTACATCCAAACGCACAAAAAATGAGAAGTGCTTTTAAAAAAAAAATAACTTTTGAGAGAAAAAAGCCCATCCAAACCAACAAGGCATGAAAGTTGGTTCTAAATATCTCTTGCTATACAATTCTTTTTTCTATTTTTTAGAAAGAAAAAATAGTGTAACATATTTTGGAAAAAAAGAATCATATACTTAACACCATTTTTGGCTTAGTATCTAGAGAAAAGTGTGTGTCATTTTAAAGGATGTAATGTTGTGTCATTTTAAGATAGAGAAAAAAATAGATACAGGAGAATAGAGAGTTGACAAAAAAATAAAGGTGTGGGTCTCACCTCTTTGTGAAAGTGAAAGGATATAAGTTGTGTCATTTAAAAAGATAAATACTTGTCCTTTATATCTATTTGGTTATCATTGGATCAATTTAAAATTTGAATTTTTTTTTAACTACCATTGATTTCAAATTAATGTTATGATAAGTGATAACCAAATAGATAATAAGAATGGTAAGTGTAAAATTGTGATAAGAACAACGGTCCCTTTGAAAAATAAAATTGTTTTGATTTAAATTTTATCAACTATGAATGTAAGACTATCATTTTATCATTTACATTATTAAAGATTTCAAATTATGATAGTACTTACTTAAAAAGTTGAACTTTTTAGGACATAATGCAATAAACTCACTCTAACTATGGGTCGTTTGCAATAAAACCTTCCTATTCTTAAAACTCATCATGACTCATTGAAATCGCTAAATTGTAAACTACAGACTAGTATAAATGTTAGTTTTTCTACAAATGACCAATAGTTAGACGGGGTTGGTTGTTTTTTGTCCAATTTTTAGTAATTTGTAAACTATCACAAGGTGGAACATATTGTAAGAAATTCTAAACTAATAACGTTTCAAAATTTAGCTGTTTATAGTTTGTACGGAAGCTTGAATATGAAATTCAAGGGTCGAATTTTAGCAAGTTACTCCACGCTGTTGAAAGCAATAGCAATAAGGCCCACCTTATAGATTAGTGGGGCTTTTTAGATTTAATGAAATGCACCATAAATAAAAATAGCAAAACTCCACTAATTTTGACTGGACAAGGAAGGAAAGAGAGGCCCACTCAGAAATCAGAATGTCCAAACCCCAACCCAAGTGTCCTAGATTGGTCTCGTAACTCGTAAGAGCATGCGTCATGACTCATGTGCGTTGTCCCAACGATAAAGAAGCGCAAACAATGCCTAGCGGCAAAAATGGATGATATAGATCCATGTTGTTTTTATTTATTTATTTGGAAGAAAAGAATGTATATTATTTTAAAGGATGTAAAGTTATGTTATTTTAAGTGAGAAAAAATATAGATAAAGGAGAAGGGAGTAAATAAAAAAATATAAAGGTGTGAGTCTCACCTCCTTATGAGAGTGAAATGATATAAATTATGTCATTTAAAAAGATAAATATTTTTCTCTTATTTATTTATGGGAAAAATTTATAGGTTCGATATGATAAAAGTGTGACCGTTTAATTCAAAATAATTGATAAAATAGGTTTTATGATGTAACTTATTATTATATTTTTTTTTAATATGTGCATTTTGTACGCTATTTCAACTAGGGGTGTTCATCAACCGATCCAAACTGATTCAAATCGCGGTGACCGAACAGAAAATCAAAAATCGAAAACAGTAATTAGCCAACACGCAACCCTAGGGAGATAAAATTGAGTATAAGGTCTCAGATGATAAAAATAACCCTGAAAATGGATTCAGAGCGAAAAGTTGAGTGGATAGGCAAGTTTCAGAAAAATCAGTGAATAGTATTTTTACCGGATAAAAATCTGCGGTACAATTGCACCGTAAAACGTGCCAAATGAGTTTTGAGCTCTAGGTTTCAAATATGAGTTATAAATGGTCTATAGAACTAGGAAATATGATTTCTGATAATATTTGATGGAATTAAGTTAGTTTGGGGAAGCGTGCCAATGGCGTGCGCAACAGCTTAAAACAGCATTTTCTCTGAACGACCAAAAAACTTCGGATTCATCTGATTAAGTATAATTAAAGGACAATGGTTAATGTTAAAAATTAGAGTTTCTAAATAAGTTTTAAATTTATGTACGCTTAGTGGAACCGGAGGAAAATTCAAATGAGTTTGAAATCGCGTGAGGTGGCGGTGGGACCCACCCCACTTAAACCACTTAAGCCACATCACCCTAGGACACTATTCATCATCACTTCCCTCCTCCCTCATGAAGCAAACCCGCAGCCCTCCTTCCCAAAACCCCATTTCCCCTTCAAAATTCATTTCCTTCTAACTCCATCAATACTTAATCAAATCAAGTGCTTTTTGTGTTGAAATTTGTTGGAAACAACCTTCCAAACACATTGGTACTAGTCTCAAGCCTTGAATCCAGCTATATTTTGAGACATTTCCTCCTCAAGGTCGCGGCTCATAGTTGGAGATTTGTGTTCATGGAGCTTCTAAATACTCCAATGGTGGAGTATGTGTAGGAGGAGCCTTATGCCTAGCATTTGGGTAAGTTTCTTCACCATTTTAACTGTTAATCTTTGGATTAGATTTATGAACCCTAAAGAGGGCTTGATCGATTGGTGATGTTAGGGAGCTCAAATGGAAAATGTGTATTAGATGATAATGTCTTAGAATGATGTGTTAGAGCTAGAAATGCAATGAAAATTATTGGTGAAAAATATGGTTTTGTAACTTAGAAAATTTTGAGGTGTCATGACTTTGAGTTTTGAAAATGTGTTGAGATTGTATTGGTGAGTTGTGGTATGATTATATGATGATATAATAGGATTGTATTAGGTGTGGAGTAATTAGAATTGATGGAAATTCCATGGAGATGGTGATGTTGAATTTTCGGCCATTAGGCAAAAAGAGGAGAATTGGTGTTGTTGACATTGTTTGAACGATGTAATATGTATTAAATGGTAGTTAGATGGGTTGTGTGGTGGTTGGATGGTTGAAAAATCAAAGGAAAAATGTTGATGGTGTTAAGTGGTTAAATGGAACCTAGAGCGAAATATTAGACAAAACGACGTTTAAAAGATGTAAAATGAAAAATGGCACTGGGTATGGCCTTTTGGCAACCTAAGGATGCATAATAAAATGAGAAAGAAAATTTAGAAAAATAAAATGTAAAATTACACTAGTTTGGCCGAACCTACAAGGGTGTAGGGGAGGTTTTGACGTTTTTCGTATTCTGATGGAATTGCCGTGTACTGATGATTCGTACATGGTTGTTGTAGGTTTTCGTACGTTGAATTGAATCCCAAACCGTGATTCGGTGGGTTGCCCTTGGTCCTGGACCAAGTGGGATTGAGGTAAGTGATTGGAACAATGCTTGTATAATTGTTAACTTGCATGTGTTCGTATGAGTTTTGAGTAATTGGGAATGTCCTCTGTGTAGGCATTATGTTGAGTAAAGAGCTTTGAGAGCATACTACTGTAGAGCTAAGTGAAGAGGCTTATTGAGGTGACCTCTTGTACTGAGGCTTGTTCCCCTTGTGTGTTCTACCATACCCGTTGAGGGTGATGGTAGGAAGTGTATGTAAGTAATATAGAATAACATGAGCATGCATGTAGTATTTATGAGAGCACATAGGATGTACCGAGTCTCTGGCCAGTGGACAGTTTTTGCCTTCGGGCGTTTCAGACTTCAACTGGATAGGTCTTCGAGAGGGAGTCCCAGCTGACCTAGGGTAGCAGTGTGTGATCCGGATAGGACCGCACTAGGAATGTCTCGGGTGTATGCGGATGGATGGGGTACCTTGGTTGGATGTTCTAGGAACACGCCTTGGATGAGACCCATAGGCTCATATATGCCGAGGATGTTGCGTGGTATTGGTAGCTATCATTCCCGCTTCGTCATATTTTGTATTACTATATTTCCCCAGTTTCTCTAAATCCCTTGCTTTATCTCATTTTGAAAAGAGGTTGTTTTATATTATTTATATGCATCGAAGTGAGCCATTGGGCGGAGTATTCTTCAGAACCTCTGGGTTACTGAGATATATTCGTATATCTCACCCCGTCTTGGGGACTTTATTTCAGGAGGTAGCAGTGGCACAGGAGCGGCGGGTAAGAAGCCCGTAGGATGAGTCGTGGAGGAATTTTTATATTTTGCATTTTGATGGCCCTTGGGCCTAGGCTAGACTTAGAGCATGAACAATGTATATGTTGCTAGGTTGAGATTTATGTCATATTTGTTCATTCTATTTTTTCCTAAGTCTAGATATGTGTAGTTTATGACATTTGGAGGTTTGTAAATTATGTTGTAATTTGGATAATTGTAAATGTTGTATTTGGATCTCGTGTAAAGAGAAGCATATGTAATATGATGGAAGGGCTTTAGGCCTATTTTAGGACTATAATGACGTGAATGCTTAGAAAATGCATGTAAATGGACTTTGATGATTGAAACTTATTAAGTAATAATCAAGTGAACAGTATAATATAAATGGTGTAATAACTATAAACTGAGTTGGGTTGTAAGTGCCCCAAGGCATTGTTGGTCCTTGTATGTGCCACCCATTGGATATTAGGTACATTTGAGGTCTTAGAATACATTTTCAATTTGGCGATTTTTGTAAAAACAAAGGAAACTCTGGCGAATTTTCTGTAGAACTGGCAGAATTTAGGCGAACTTCGAGAGAACATATCTTCCTCCAAAGAGGTCCGATAGGGACGTACCATATGTCATTTCGAAGCTTGAGATGTCCTCTAGCTTATGGTAAAATTTAGTAGAACTCTGGGTTGAACGTCGACCTGTACAAGTCAGTGAACACAGACTGCCCATGTGCTTACTGCACTTGTGGTAGTTCTGGACCGGTTTTGGGGAAATTTATTCCCGATTCGTTTGTGGGTAAAATTAGGTGTATGATATATCAAATTGAAGCTTGAGGTGTTTAGTTAGTTGTATAAAAATTTGAGAGCAATTGGTTGAATGGATTTGCTACAGTAATTCGTGGAATGAGGGATGTTTGGAGCTGTTTTGGGGTTGGCTGGCAGCTTTGCTTGCCCAACTTCAAACGATGATATCTGGAGCAAACGAGCTCGAAATAACTCGTGTGATAACTTCCTAGAAAGGTATTTAAGTAAGAAAAAAGATAGCTAAAGAGGAGGGACCGGTTTTGTGCAGTGTGTCCGCAGAAAATTAATAACCGAACCATGTTCAGATGAGTAGAAAACGTAAAGTTGAGAAATTAGCTAAGTGGGTTTATGAAAACCCCTTAGTGACTTGTAGTAAGTAAAATAAATTATAAAAGTATTCAAAATAAGTATTCTGCAAAAGAGTTTACAGTTACGGTCACAACTTTTAAATATTACGCTTTTTATTATTTTAAATACTCGCGTAATAACTGAAATAGTTTACTCGCATTTTTATAAATGAATTGCTGTGATTGTAACTGCGCTTAACACTACAAGAAAAGCGGCGTTTAGCTACATGTGTTTTGCCACATTTAATGAAATGATCACAAGATTACAAAGATACCCCTAATTTACTACATTGTTTTTGAACGTCGCAAATTACTAAAACATATATCAAGTGCTAAAGCTGTGGGGCATACAAATTTTGACTTAGAAAAAGATAAGATCTCTGCATTATGGCCACCATCGCCACGGTAGCAAGGTAGAGCTCATCGAGAAGATGTGCGAACAGACTCTAACTTGCAATCGCGTTGAATTGTATGTGGATCTCATCTAATCTCTTTCTTCTTCATCTTTCATTCTTAGGGTTCTCTTCATCTTTCTTTCTTAGGGTTTTCTTCATTCTTTTGAATTTCCTTCTAACTCACTCTTTTTACTATTATTGGAATATGTGTATCATTATTATATTTAATTTGATAAAAACAGAGTTTTACAAAGACTATGTCGAAGGCAATTAACAAATCCCTTTTGGATAATAATAATAATAAATTTCTCGTTATATTGTTTTTAATATTCAAACAACTAACAGAAGGAATATTCAACTAATAGGTGTTCATTGATTTTATTTTATTTTTCTTTCTCTTAGCTTCCTCTTGAACAACTTTTTTTTTCATTTTATAGAAATTGTACTCCACGCCCCAATAAATTATTGTATCTGCACTTTATATATGTAAGTATTGGTATAAAAAAATACTATGTATGTTGTGTGTTGTTGATGACAACCATCAGAGGTTTTTTGTACTACTTTGTTGAAGTAGAATCTCACCCTTATTCTAAGCATTTTGTCTGTCTAAATGGAGGCGAATCTTAATCCATATCTATTATTACTTCCTTTATATATCAAACCACCTTTAATTGCCTTATTGCTTTTGCAGGTCCTGGATGTACATCTATTGGAGTCGGAGCCTTCATCGAACATGATCCTTTTTCTGCAAATAAAGAAAGGTTGTTGTGAAAAATAAGTATAGTTGGAACAAAGGTGTTGCAAAATTTAAAAACTTTCATCTCCTTTTGTCACAAACTAAACTAAGCTTATTCCTTGAGCTCCTGTATTTAGCAGAGGCCAACATTTTGTAACTGGAATGAGTTTTATAATTTTACAAGCCTTTACATTTGCAGAAATTGATGTCCTTTGAGGCTTTCAATTTCTTGCATTTCAATCATTTTAATTGTCTTGCATTGCCAGATTTTTGAAGTATCAGTCACCATGTTGTGTACATTATAAAAAAGTTACTTGTGTTTATGTATCCCTATGACAATTTACAGGGAAGAAAACATATGTATAAGTTGTGTAGTTTGGTGGAGATTTGATAAATAATTTCTTAAATAACATGATAAGCTGTCGTCTTTGCAGTTTGGTCTCTTTGTAGACCAAAGAGTTTCGGTCTTTCACTTTCCCATTTTTTGCCTTCATTTTGCTTTATTCTAAGCTTCCCCACAATGTATTATAATTTGTAACTAAAATCCATGGCTTTTTTTGTACCATTCTTTAAACTGAAACACTGATGTAACTTTGTTTTGATGGATATTGAAGGAGCTTCGTTTTATCTTAAGCTCAGTTCCAATATTTAACTTGTCTGCTTCAATTGCATGTAACAGAATGTAAGGTCTCTTTACTTATTTAAGTTTCAGATATAATATTTACTGTTGCTATTCAAGCAGAATATTTACATGACTTGACTACAGGACCTTGGCTCTTCTTGGAAATACCATGTTCCAGTAAAAGCTCTAACATCTGCACTTTTGACACTAATTGGAGATTTGATTTTCCAGGTATTATAATGATTTTTTTCCCGTTTCTCTTTCAACTCTTTGTCAACCGATGTGCATTGGTTTAGATCTTCATTAATGTTTCAAAATGTATGAGATACATAGGGATAATGATAATGATTATCATGGATTTACAAATAACAAGTCTAGCTAAAGTTTTATTAGGTGTTTTTCTGATTGCATTGCAGCATATATATATATATATATATATATATATATATATATATAGGTGTTTTTTTGGTCAATTCTAGATTTCTCAAATGCTCCTCCGTGAATGATTCTGAGATCTGAGATACTCAACACCTTGTTTCTGTCTCTGCTATGTAGTCCAACCATCACACTATACAAACTTGGGAATGTTCATGCTTGCTTTTGGACAATCACCCTAATAAAAACCTTCTTATATTGCTCTTAAATTCAAATTAACATTGAATATCCTTTCCTGATTCAAACTAGTAACTTGTTTCGTTTTGTATTTTTTTTTTAAATTAATTTCAGTTTTAGATATTGTCTACTAGTTGTAGTTTCATGATAAATTGTTTTTGTTTAACACTTTAATAATCATTGAATATTTTGAAGTTTAAACTTTTTTCCCTATATATTTTTTTTAAAAGAACCTACAGTATAGAGTATGGTAGCTTTTGAAAAGCCTTGGTCTTTAGTTTAGTAGAGAGAGTGATGACATGGCCGGAAAGTTAGTAAGCTCTATGTTGTCAAGATCATTGAGAGAGACCCAAATGTTGTATTTTTTTATTTTTAGACTCAATTTCTCTGCCTATGCATATTTTCTTATTTTCAACTTTGACCCATTCATTCATTATTTTGGAGATGTTGGACCTAGTCCCATAAGCCCAGTTCGTATGCAATTTGGCTCATTTTTCTTATATATATTTTTTCCCTATATATATAAGTTGCAATAGATCAGTTTGATGTCTCTGAACTTTTTCATGTCCAATTTTAGAAGGATATAAAGCTAACTCAATATATTTTATTTATGGGGAACAAGAAGTGCTAGTGTTTCTATGGATCGGGATTTGAGGAGTTTCAAAATTCAATGGTTAACTAGGTTAAATAACATCTATTTTTTCTTCATCACAATTACTGAAGTTTTCATGTGCTTTTTACCCTAGTCATTTAGATTATTCTATTTGCCATCCTTTCAAACTTTCTAGCCCTCTTCTGTGCTTTCGGTATTAGTAGTAATTCAGTTTCTAAATTTGTGTCGTCGACATTTTCACTCGTAGGGAGGATCATTCGAGAAAAGCATTTCATTTTCTTCTCAAGTTGATCATTTTCGAGTTTAATAATAAAATTTCATTTTAGAGTTAACTAGTGTTTTATTTATTAAAAATAGTACGCATTATTTCACATTGTAGATATTTGTAAACATTAAATATTTGTCCTAAATACTTCTTTTGCGTCCATAGGCAAGATATTTCTTCCGGAAATTGATTTCATTTAACATGTTTCAAGTTCTAGTTAGACCCTGTTATCAATTTATATATTCTTATGAAAGGGTAGTTGAGTGTTTTCCCTTAATTTGAGATTGATTCTTTGTATAAAAAGAAATTTCTTTCTTTTCCCAGGTGTTGTCTTTTCAGGAAAGAACAATGGAACGACACAAGAAGTTGGTAGAAAAGATCATGAAGCTACTCTTTCATGACAAAGTTGTCAGCATAATGAAGTTAGTTCTTTTTTTCTTCTCTATTTTTTGGTAAGTGGGCATGTTGAGAAATCTTATAAATTTTATGTTTCTCGTTTGATTGTTTGTGTTAGGTGCAAATTCGGGTCGGAGTTCATTCCAACCTTGTAGTCTCGTAGGCGTTGGGAAGGTACTTTTGCATTTTTTTTCTTATTTATTCTGTTACAGTTTTTAAGTCTGGATCTTGGAGAAAATGGAAAGGAAGACAAATAAGCACTATTTGTCTTCTTTATATAGGGATCTGTTACAATTTTTCTTATTTGAATAGAGACATAGCTGTCATAGCAATGCCATTAGTTGCCCCCCTTTGGTGTTGCTCCTGTTTTCCAAATCAACAAGTCATATATGCTACGGTCCATCAAAAACTAATCTCAAATTTTGTAAGGAAACAAAAGCTAATTAAATTATCCAAAAATTTACCACTACTCTGTTTTGCATAAGGAATAAACAATTTGTGGGCTTTTGGCCCTAACCTATGAGGTTTTTGGCCCATGTGACCCAATATCACTGTGGGCTTTTTGGCCCTGAACCATATGGGCTAGGGATAAATAGGCCGAGCTGACCCATTTTGACAGCTCTATGTATTGTACTGCATAAAATTGTGTTTGCAGGTGTAAGCTAGCTCAATGTTTGATTTTTGTCTTATCATCAAGCTAAAGTTTAATATTTTCTGTGCAGGTGTGATAGGGTAGATAATGCTTCAAAGGATTACAACGCATACAAGAACAAGTTTAGGAAGGATAATATGAAAAAATTGTATTGTCATATTTTTTTTAATGGAACTAAGGAAATAATTTGTTTTTGGTTACATAAATTTTTATTTTTTATACAGATAATTCATGCCAAATTTCTGAATAGTGTTATTTGGCAATTATTTTCCTTATGTAATATTTGTACGTAGAAAAATTGATTCGCTTATATGAATTGAAAACTTGATGTCTTGTATAAATTCTTCAATGATATAAGGTTTGGAGTTTGGTTCATATTTTAGTGTGTTTACTACTTTTGCTTGAGCTATTTTTAATATCATTTTCTTTTTATTGTAAGATTTATTAAATTTGAAATATTTTTAATGAAAAAAAATTATACATTTAGCCACATTTATGAATGTGGCTAATAAAAATTCTCAGACATAATTAGCCACATGTTTTTATTGTGGCAAGTTATATAATTTAACCACATTTGTAAAGTGGCT
>JAVKPL010003280.1:0-19337 GCA_032173675.1 Gastrolobium villosum
TGCAGTCTCATGATGGAGAGTGAAAGTGGTTATCCAAGTCAACAAGTTATGCAGTCTTGTGTCATAAAAAAAATCTGCATCCAGCCCCTCCCATGTGCGCCCAAAATGAGGAAATTAAGCAGCCCAAAGATCATGCTACAATGCACATGTGGCTTCCATGAAATAAGGTTTAAATCAAGTTATGCTTAAGCAAGGTGAGGTGGCGGTTTTAACAAGGTAAAATGGCAGATTTTAAGGTCCTAATTACTCTCCTATGTGCGCATAATTGAGTGGGAAATACCTTTGCCATGTGAGAGTTACTTGATGCACAAGACACCTTGGTTGGACAAGGCTTAGGGAGGATAAGGTTGGACACAACCTTGGGCTGAATTAGCTTGATCCAAGAGCCATCCTTGGGCCATAGGCCACACACACAAAGGGTCCAAACACACAAGTCCACTAGCAACAAGTCCACACACACACTAGCCCTCTACCAAAGTCCAATGAACACTAAGGTCCTATAACACCTACTCACATTACTTATATGATTTTAAATAAATTCATATGCCTACATATACACCCTCCTATGATTTAATTTAATTAATTACCTTAGTCTTATCCAAGGAATAAAAATCAAACAATTCACAAGCCATAACACATAACACATAAACCATACATCCGAATTCTACACATGTACATATAGCATATAGTACTTAGGTATTTTACTAATTATGCGGGATGTTACAGTGGCGAAAGGGTATCGTCAAAGACAAGGAGTTGACTATGATGAAACTTTCTCACCAGTTGCCATGATCAAATCTATTAGGATCATGCTTGCAATAGCAGCATACCACGACTATGAAATTTGGCAAGTGGATGTCAAGACCGCCTTCTTGAATGGGTTCTTGAAGGAGGAAGTGTACATGACACAACCTGAAGGCTTTGAAAACAAAGATCAGGAGCATATGGTATGCAAACTACTAAGGTCAATATATGGGCTAAAGCAAGCATCAAGGAGTTGGAATATACGTTTTGATGAAGTCGTTAAGAGTAACGGTTTTATCAAGAACGAGGATGAACCTTGTGTTTACAGAAAGGTTAGTGGGAGTAATGTCGTCTTCCTAGTGCTTTATGTAGATGACATATTGCTAATAGGAAATGACATCCCCACATTAAAAATAACGAAAGAGTGGCTTTCAGAAAACTTTACCATGAAGGATTTAGGAGAGGCAGCCTTTATACTTGGTATAAAGATCTATAGAGATAGATCCTAGAGGCTGCTAGGTTTATCTCAATCCACGTACGTTGACAAGATGCTAAAGAGGTTTAGCATGGAAGGGTCGAAAAAGGGTTTTCTTCCTGTCAGTCATGGGGTACACCTATCAAGGGCTATGTGTCCTAAGTCACAGCCTGAGAAGGATTGCATGAGTGGAATTCCATACGCTTCGGCTATTGGATCCATCATGTATGCCATGATATGTATGAGACCAGATGTCTCATATGCTTTAAGAATTATGAGCAAATACCAGTTAGACCCTAGAGAGGATCACTGGACGGCAGTCAAAACCATCCTTAAATACTTAAGAAGAACTAAGGATGTATTTCTGGTCTATGCTGGGGTTAATGAGTTAACAGTGAAAGGGTTCACTAATGCCAGCTTTCAGAGTGACAAAGATGACTGTAAGTCACAATCAGTGTTCGTGTTCACCTTAAATGGTGGGATAGTATATTGGAAGAGTTCCAAGCAGGATACTAAAGCAGATTTAATGACAGAAGCTGAATACATAGCTGCTTCGGAAGCGGCTTAGGAGGCCGTGTGGATCAAGGAAGTTCATTTCTGAACTAAGGGTGGTTCCAAGCGTGGATGAGCCCATACAGTTGCTTTGCGACAACATTGGAGCCATTATGCAGTCAATGGAACCTAGGTCTCATCAAAGATCTAAACATGTGCTCCGCAGATATCTCCTAATTAGAGTAATCAATGATAGAATGGGTGTAAAGATGGATTATATTCCCACAGTTAAAAACCTGGCCGATTCTCTGACTAAGGCTGTTTCTTAGAGAAAACATGATAGTGATTATGTGGCTTTAGGTATACAACTTAGGTCTGATTGGCTCTAGGCCAAGTGGGAGCTTGTTAGTATATGGGTGTCCTAGAGACAATCTTTTGATTAAATAAAGGACACTAGATGTAGAACTTTGTTTGTCGCAAATAAATGAAAGCACTATTTATTCAGTTTCATATTATGTCTCGATATTATTGTTAATATTATATGAACTGGATAAACCCCTTGGAATAGAACAGGTATCTCTTGAGTATCTGTGATGAGATCACGATCATGAGAATTCAAGGATATTGCATGTCTATTCCTAATTGTATGTTCCTAGTCTAGAGACACTGAGTTTGGGGATCAGTGATCTCGAGTAAGACTAGTACGACTTATCTACTTGTATATGGATACAAGGTAAAGACCTCATGAGCTGTAGATATGGAGATATCTTAGCTAAAGTCGTGGGTGGACCTATAAGAGTATAGCTCGCACTGAACAGACCCAAAAAGAGACTCTATGAGGAAATCTCACAGATAGTGTCATTAGAGTAATCTCTTTATGTTTGGGTATGTCTTTCCTCAGACCAGAAGTTATTACCTAGACTGTGTTCTTGAAGGCATGTTTTGATTATATGCCTCGTCTGCCTGAAACATGGAGACTCATAGGTATACTGTTGGGCGTGTCCTTAAAGGGCACAGGGCTAGGGTAATAAGCTGAAGGAATTCGTCAAATCTCTGTGAGAGATTAGGTTATATGTAAACCGGAGAAATCGGGATGACATTTACAGGGACTCGGGAATCTATGCATAGTAAAAGAGATCATGAGATGATCTGCCTTTAGAGTCAGTAAATTGAATATTCTCTATTTCGAATAAAGCTTACCCTAAACCGCAGGGGTTGATACATTTCCTTACCCTAGGTTAATGGGAAGATAACTGAGACGATGGGAAATACATACGGTAACCAAATATGTGCAATAGGATGATCAAGTCATTAATCTGACTAGTTCTGGGGCAACAAAGCATTGCTAGTGCTCTGTGTTGTCATTAATTGGGTTATGGGCTTGTTGGGCCCAAGCCCAGTTATGTCAGAAGCTAAGTTGGACCTAATGGGTCACACACTAATACCTTGTAGTCATGATGGACTACTGTTGCGAACTCGGCAAGTATACCGATCGTTCCAAGTAATAAAAGTGATAAGTAAGTATCGTCTCCACAGGGATTGTAGACCAAGTACTACAATAACCAGTCCCCTTAAGTTGAACGGATCAAAAGAGTAGCAATTGTTGTTGGTTTAAAAACAAAAAGTAAATTAAAAAGTAAATTGCGTATTTTTAGGGTTTTCTGAAGAAAGAGATGAAGAAAGATTGAATTATAAAAGATGTAAAAAATAATTGAGAAAATATTGCAGTAAGAGGACAAACACCTTTCTGATCCCCACCTTGTAATCTGAATCAACGTTTACATTCGATTTACCCATTGATCAAACGATTCACCATCTTTTATTTGATTGGTTAAGCCCTAATCCCTTAGTGATCTTAACCTTATTAACCCTATTAGAACCCTAATCCCTTAGTAATTCCTTTTTAGGTTAAACGTATAACTCGATGAATCTTTCACGTTTGCGGTTCATGTAGCCTATCCCTAGTGCATACATGAACAGTTACTTTCCTTCTTGTCAGGAATTAGGATCCCAATATCCCTATTGTGAACCCTAACCCTCGCAATCCCATTAGAATGATCAGATCTAAAAGAATTATAGATGAAGAGCAAAGGAAAATAAATGCAATTAGATAAATAAACATAAACTTGATCCAAATTACAAGGGGTTCACATCAAGGGTTGTGACCCTTACCACAATAAAAGTAGATCTAGCCAACCATGACTGATCTACAAAAATAAAACATAAAACAAAAAGAAAAAGAAGAAGAACTAGAAGAACATGAAGAACACGAAGAACTTCGAAGAACTCGAAGAACTCCGAATTCTCCTCTGAAGAAATCTGAATTGTGAGGAATGGAGTGTAGCATCCTCTGAATGTGTGGAGGGGACCCCTTCAAATAGCAGCCAATTAGGTTTTCCGTGCAAATTACGAAAATATCCCTCTGATAACGTTAGAATTAAATCACACTTATTACGTAACGGAAGAATTAAATTACACTTTATTACAGAAACGTATAACGGAAATATTAAATTAAATCAGATTTGAATTCAAATTTTGAATTCAAATTCTGAATTCAATAGTGGTGCGATCCTCTGGCGCCTTGTTCGATCTCTCGCGCGGTCTTCCCTTCTTTGTTTTTCAAATTTTGAATTTCTTCACCTCTTAACCTATAAAAATATAGAAAAATCAGTGAAAGTGTGTCTGAACATGGATTGTTAATAATTCATTAAAAATAATAACCTTTATTACTTAATTATTGTCAAATCCTTATTCTTTTTACTCTGAAATATCTATATGATGAAGGCATATCAAACAATTCCCAGATTTAGATATTGCTGTCCCCAGCAATAAATAAGATCAAACATTAGGCAGCAATGATAAGACCTGTGAGAAGAATGTATGTCACTAATGCATTTTCCTACATTGAAGAGATTCACAGTCATAATGCTATGCATGAATGAATTCAAAGTTGAGAATTTCAGTAATCAATTTCTGCATAAGGAATTAGAATCTGTATGTCACTAATGCATTTTCCTACATTGAAGAGATTCAGAGTCATAATGCTATGCATGAATGAATTCAAAGTTGAGAATTTCAGTAATCAATTTCTGCATAAGGAATTAGAATCTAGCTTGATCACTCCTTACGAAGATAATCACTGCACTTTTCACTCTTGTATATTGGGTTTAAACTCTCAATCCATCAGTGCAATAAGACTACCATAGGCTTGATCCTATTCTCAAGTTCCCAAGAATGAGGAATATGTAACACATGCACAATTAGATCTAAAGGTCTTTGCAAGGTTGTAACTTGGCTTAGGCTAAGGTATGAATATTTGGGAAAGTGACTAATTTTTACTGTATATGAGATTGAAACACAACTAGTTGTTCACGCTCAAACACAATTACTCTTTTCCTTTCTATTCATACTCTCCCTTCTCTTTGTTGTCTTCTTTTCTTGACCTTTTCATGCTTTTTCCGTTGCTATGCAACTTTTCATTTTGTTTTTTTTTCTCTATGGTCTCAGCTTTTGTTTTTGCCATCACTTTAACTTCTGTGAACTTTTTCCTTGAATTTTCTATAATCAGTGCTTCAATCTCATTCAAGGTATGTCAAAAAGAAGTCAAGTGTCTTATGGTTGAATTTAATAAAAAAACAATACGCTAAGGCTCAAAGGGGCTAGCAAATGGGATTTTTTTTTTTTAGGACAGTTATTTGGCCAAGTAGTTAACAAGAAAGAATTTCCTTTATCATTTCAGATCATGCATGCATTACAGAGAAACAGATCAAGTTCTAGAGTATTATCACAGTGAGGTCTCTCTACCAAGAAAATTTACTGTATAGGCTCAAACCTCACGGCTGTGCAATCAAACTAGAATCTAAATTCCCTTTATCATCACATATCAACTGTAACTCTCAACAAAGAATTCAATCAAACGAGCAATAATAACTCTTATTCTTCAATGCATTACTCATACATTTATTCATTATGACTTCTCACACGGTATCTTATATGCTCTCTAAGATTTAATCATCTTATTGCATGAGTAGCTAACACAGATAACACAAATCCAGGTATGTTGCTCAGAGAATATCAAAACAGAAATAACAGAAGAAATTAAGACAGATAGGTTTAGAAATCTCCCTTGATTCAGAATTTTTTTCTGTTAGAGGTCTTTTCAGTTTGGCTCCTCTGTACCTAATGTGGTGCACCCAATTCCCAGATTTAGAAAATTGTTGTCCCCAACAATAATCAAATCTCAAGATGGATGAAAAACATGAGCCCACCATTCCCAGATTTGATTCCAGCCATCTCCATTCCTTTTTTTTTTCCTTTTTTTTCTCTTTTTGTTTTTTTTGAAGAAAAATAACTCTACATTGGGTTGCCTCCCAATGAGCGCTTGTTTAACGTCACGAGCCTGACGTTGACAGATGATCAAGGTGGCTTGTAGCAAAGAACCAAAGCTGGCTTTTTCCCCTTAGTCATAGTCATCATTTTTGATTTCTTTATCTTAACCTTGGGTTTGCCTTTGGTTCTTAATAGATGAGGATTCTTGAGCTTTGTTCTTCCATCTCCCTTGTTTTCAACAAATTGTGCTTGTACATCCGAGGGAAAAATTATAAGTGATGAAGAATTAAATTTAAAATCAAGAATACTTACCTGTTCTTCATCCACATTGTGAATTGCCTCATCTTTTAGCTTATATACCACTGAATCTGTGGTGATCAAGAATGGTTCTTCAAGAAGGTGAGCAAAGGCAGAGTCCACATCCATATCAATGATTGCAAAACTTTCTTTGTACCCAAATTTGCTCACATTCACCGGTACATTTTCAGCAATATTAACCCATATTTGAACAAATCGGTCGGGCAATTGTATAGTCATCTTTGCGGACTTTATATGCCTTATTCCCATTTTCTCTAATAAGTTCATTGGCACTTGATTCGCATTCGTCTCATCATCACATAAGGCTTGCTCAACATGTATGTCTACCATGGGGCTAGAGGTGTTAGTGCTTCTTTCACTGCATGCCTCAATTGAATTCACAAGATTAGCTTCCTCGGATTCTTCCTTATTTGAAGATCTCATCTCTAGCTCCTCATAGTCTCCATCTTCTTTAGTTTTGCACTCCTCCAATTCAAGTGTTTCATCATGAGAATGTGGGAGGGTAATCGCCATTGGAGAGAGGGTCTCTTCCTTATATGTTCCATCTTTTTGCTTTTCTCTTACTTCAAAATATTCTTCCACTTTGGATTCTTCTACCGTAGTAGATTCCTCCTCGGTTTTGAATTCTTGAGTAGCTATTGCCACATCCTGATCTTTCAAGTATGAATTTGCCTCAACATCGTCAGTGACTTGCTTGAAAAGAGGTGCGGCATTTTCTATATAATTCTCTTGAGCTGTAATGGATAACTTCTCCTCAGCTTCTTGCTCAACTATTGGCTGATCCTGGAGTGCTTGGTATTCTTCGTAAGCCACTGTCTCGATCAGATCAATAACTTCTTCAGGTTCCATAGTGTGAAGTGGTATTCCAGTTGCTAGATCTAATTTTATTCTCGAGAGTGGGCATATACCATTGTATAAAATGCGAACAAATTCGCAATCTTCAACTGGACATCTTCTGCATAATTCATGAAGTCTACACCAAGCATGACACAAATGTTCTCCTTCCTTTTGTGCGAAGGAGGCTATCTCTTTTTTAATCTTTTTGGCTTTGGACGGTGGAAAATATTTTTTTAGAAATTTGAATTCTATGTCCTCCCATGTGGTGATGCTTTGTCGAGGTTGAGACTTCAACCACGTCTGAGCTCTACCTTTTAGAAAGAAGGGAAACAAATGGACCTTAATGGAGTCTTCAGTGGCTCCATCTAACCTTACGCTACTGCAGAAATTCAAATATTTATCTATTAGATCGTAAGGATCCTCTGCATATTCACCCCCAAAAAGTTTTGCACTTTCAATGTTGAGCAACGCTTCCTCCCATTCTAATGGAATTTCAAGTTGTTCAACCATGATGTTAATAGAACATCATAGAGAACGAAAATAAAAAAATAAAAAAATAAAAAATTAAATATCCAAGCTCAAAGATCAATGGTTATTTATAATATTGGAATTTACAATCCCCGGCAACGGCGCCAAAAACTTGTTGCGAACTCGGCAAGTATACCGATCGTTCCAAGTAATAAAAGTGATAAGTAAGTATCGTCTCCTCAGGGATTGTAGACCAAGTACTACAATAACCAGTCCCCTTAAGTTGAACGGATCAAAAGAGTAGCAATTGTTGTTGGTTTAAAAACAAAAAGTAAATTAAAAAGTAAATTGCGTATTTTTAGGGTTTTCTGAAGAAAGAGATGAAGAAAGATTGAATTATAAAAGATGTAAAAAATAATTGAGAAAATATTGCAGTAAGAGGACAAACACCTTTCTGATCCCCACCTTGTAATCTGAATCAACGTTTACATTCGATTTACCCATTGATCAAACGATTCACCATCTTTTATTTGATTGGTTAAGCCCTAATCCCTTAGTGATCTTAACCTTATTAACCCTATTAGAACCCTAATCCCTTAGTAATTCCTTTTTAGGTTAAACGTATAACTCGATGAATCTTTCACGTTTGCGGTTCATGTAGCCTATCCCTAGTGCATACATGAACAGTTACTTTCCTTCTTGTCAGGAATTAGGATCCCAATATCCCTATTGTGAACCCTAACCCTCGCAATCCCATTAGAATGATCAGATCTAAAAGAATTATAGATGAAGAGCAAAGGAAAATAAATGCAATTAGATAAATAAACATAAACTTGATCCAAATTACAAGGGGTTCACATCAAGGGTTGTGACCCTTACCACAATAAAAGTAGATCTAGCCAACCATGACTGATCTACAAAAATAAAACATAAAACAAAAAGAAAAAGAAGAAGAACTAGAAGAACATGAAGAACACGAAGAACTTCGAAGAACTCGAAGAACTCCGAATTCTCCTCTGAAGAAATCTGAATTGTGAGGAATGAAGTGTAGCATCCTCTGAATGTGTGGAGGGGACCCCTTCAAATAGCAGCCAATTAGGGTTTCCGTGCAAATTACGAAAATATCCCTCTGATAACGTTAGAATTAAATCACACTTATTACGTAACGGAAGAATTAAATTACACTTTATTACAGAAACGTATAACGGAAATATTAAATTAAATCAGATTTGAATTCAAATTTTGAATTCAAATTCTGAATTCAATAGTGGTGCGATCCTCTGGCGCCTTGTTCGATCTCTCGCGCGGTCTTCCCTTCTTTGTTTTTCAAATTTTGAATTTCATCACCTCTTAACCTATAAAAATATAGAAAAATCAGTGAAAGTGTGTCTGAACATGGATTGTTAATAATTCATTAAAAATAATAACCTTTATTACTTAATTATTGTCAAATCCTTATTCTTTTTACTCTGAAATATCTATATGATGAAGGCATATCAACTACCTTTAAAGGATAAGACAGGATAAGACAGGATCTTATTGGAGCATATTCCTTGGATCAAGAAGCATCTTTGGAACACTTCCTTGGGCTGTTTGGTGCGCAAGTTTAAGTGATAAGGATGTCATCTTATCACTTAAAACAAAGCTCCATTCAGATTTGGTGGTTGAGGGAATCAGTGGGTGAGTTGATTCAAATTTTGAATGCAACTACTCAATATATTTGGACCCCTTCTAGGGCTGAATTATGCGCATGAAAAGTGTATACTATATGATAGTTTATTAATTTAAGTTTAAATTATTTTGAACTTAATTTCATGTGGATAAGATTGGAGGTTGTTGGCAAAATTGGTTTTGCAACAGCTCCACCTTATCCTCCCTGTTCCATGCGCAAACTTCAAAAGAGTTTGAAAGTTGGTTTTCATTTTGAATGATTTAAAATCTCTCCTCCTCTCCAAGTGTGCGCATAACACTTGTTCCTCACCTTAGGGTTTTGAAAAAACCTAGCCAACTCTCCTCCATCTATGCACCATTCTGTAGGGTAGTTCACTACACCTTTTCAAACAGAATACCTAGCCTCCACCTTCACCACTTGTGCGCATAGCAAGCCTCACTGTGGTGTTCATCTGGTGGCTTTCAAGAAAGGGTTCTTGCATCATTGACGAACGGTGGTGTGGATCACCATTAGAGGGTTTGAACCCTTCAAGCCTGACATCTGATCTCCCTGACTGATCAGGCCAAAAACAAGGTAACATCATGTTGTCTTAAAGCATGAACCTTTGTGTGCATGTATGTTCCGCAGTAAAAATTTTGTTTTACACCTTACATGCATCGGCCTTCAAAGGCCAGTTTACTTTCACAAAAATGTACCAGGACTTAAAAAGAAATTTTTGGTGGCCGGGCATGAAGAAAGACATAGCAGTCTACGTGTCCAAGTGCCTTATATGTCAGAAAGTGAAGATTGAGCACCAGAAACCGTCTGGTAAGCTTCAACCTCTTGAGATTCCACAGTGGAAGTGGGAGAGCATTTCCAAGGACTTCGTGGTGGGGTTGCCGAAGACTCAGGCGGGTTGCGATTCTATCTGGGTCGAAGAGGTTGACAATTAGGACTGGGTGTTGTTGGAAATTCTCCACATGTGATCTCGTTTGTTGGTTGAGGATATTGCCGATCTTCCCACGGAAAATACTGTCGAGGTCAACCTTCTTCCTGTCGATATGTGCGGGTTCAAGTTAAGATGAGCCCAATTTTTTCTTCTTTTAATAGGATATGATTACTAAGGTGGGAATCAAATTCCCCCTTTCTCCACATGGTCATGCTTCACAGACTTCATGTTGCTCCCACGTAACTTCATCCAAACTTATGGGCCTTTATTCGAGGTTTCGAGCAGATGTGCGCTTAACTCAACCTTTCGTGCACTGTTTCTCTCTTTTTCTTTTTGTTTAATATATATACATCTCGGTCTGGAGCCGAGGTCAAAAAACGGAAAGGTTGGGTCACTCTTAACAGCGCGCTTGATCGCAGAATCTTCATATCTTTCACCTAATCCTTCAAGGGTTTTAAAGAGCACTATCTTAAGGTGGCAGTCCATCCCGGTTGCTATCCTTGGTTTGCCATTGATATGCTTGAGGACTATTATTTATTGGCTCGGTTTGAGCTTTATTGGAGTTAGAATCATTACCTCAGGTGACCTGGGGATTATACAACTCGTGATCCTTCGCTCTCTGATGAGGAGAGACTTAGCTTCACAGTCCTGATGGCTTATGTTGAGGACTACGACATTCTTGACTTAAGTCATACGGAAGATAAACTCAGAGATGACCTTCTTTAAGAACTTGGTAGGTGATTCTGGCTATGCTGGGTTTTTCTTTTTTGTTCTTAGAGTTGCTTTCTAATCAAAACTTTTTATTGAAGTAAATATGACAAGCTCCGATTAAAAGAAGTATATAAGAAGAAGGGCTCATCGAAAGGAAAGTCAGATGAAACTGACCCTGTTGGCAAGGCTTCAAAGAAAAGGCGACTTGAACCTGCAGGTGGTAGTTCGACTGCCAGGGTCATTAATACCAATGTCGTTACTTCTCAGGTTGCTCCTCTCCACCTCCCCCTTCTCCTCCTAACGCTCCCTTTGGGAAAGCTGTGTGTTTAGAGCCAAAGAAATTATGGAAGATTGGAGTTTCTGATCATCTCCGTGTTGCCTTGAAGCCTCCTCCTCAATTGATGGAGGTTAACCTTTAATGTTGACATGCAGGTTATGTTAGCTCGGAAGGAAGAGGAGTCGTTAAAGGCGACTACTCTGATTCAATCTTTTCACGATCTCCATCAGAGACTCGACTTGTCCAACGCTTCCAGTTCGACACTTTCTATTAAGGTGGGCGAGATCTCCAAGTTGAGGGAGGAGCTTCCGAAGCAAAAATCGACATAGACGTCAAGGTTCAGGATCTTAGTTCCCAGCTGCCAAACTATATAATTCATCCACTCATTCAAAATAAAACAATTATAAACTAGACTTTAATACATGATTCCCTATACAAAAATAAAAAAATTACAAAATAAGAAAAAAAAACACTTCTGTCTATCTCGTCCTTCCTTTTAGTCCATAAGAATGTGATTCAAGTCCCTTTATGATAACCATTGGCCTAAAAGCCCAAAATACTAAATTTTGGCAAGAAACCCCTTAACTTTTAGGAACCCTAGCCTTCACGTCCAAGTGTCGTCACATGAAGTAATCTTAGCCCGAGACTCCTAGACATGACCGACATGAATAGAGGGACATGACGCACTAGAATCACCAGAAAAAGACTCTCTATATGCCCTCACGCGCCTCATATTTGCCCGCGAGTGAGGCCTATGTGCGGGCACTTATGGCGACCATTCCTACCATTCCGGTCACCTTTCTTCTCATGATTCTATCATCTATCATGCCACGGGGTTGGTTTCTCCGATCGGCCACTAGAAGGTCACGAACACGTCCAAACAGATCTTAACGTCGTTGTTTTCTCTTCTTTTCGATCTTCTTTTCATTACACTTTTACAAAAAATTGAAAAATATACTAAAATTAAAATGAAAACAGGGAGAAAACCTAATCACAAAGGATTAATCCCCTTGTTACAGTCCTAAAAGAATACAATTAAATCTCTACCATGGATTAAAAGCCAAAAATCAAAAACCAAAATAAAAGCATCACTTTTTATGAAAAAAATTATAAAAGATACACATACAAATATATGACCAACAAATATAGAATTCTAGGTGCCATATTTCATGAAGCAAACTAATTACATGAATAGTAAGACTAGAATAACCCACAAATGCACAACCATGACTCTGATACAAATTGAAGGAATGATTAGATTGATGCGGAAGCGATTTTACGATCTAGTAAATTTGTATGCTTACCGAATTATCATCATCTCACAAACACACAAGGAATACCTCTTAAGTGATCCCTTTGTATGTGAACTTCTTTCACAAACTAATCTCATCTGCATTGCAGCACGAACGATCTCCTTGTAGAGGCTGGTTAATGGCAGACCTTCCAGACTAATCTCTTTATGGGGGAAGGGGATGGTGTGTGGCAACTCTATTACTTTTAGAAAGATGACCTTACCTCAACAACAAAGTAGCAGAAGATTAGCAGGTGATGATTGGAAGAGAAGAATATATATGGGTGGCAAAAAACCCTAGCCCTAAGCTACTTGGGCACTTCTTACTCACTAAGCCCAATTGGGCTTTAAGTGAAAGAGGATAAACCCAACACGTTTTACAACATTTAAAAAATCTAGTGTCAAAGAAAATAATTTTTGCGGAAGCAATTTTTTTTATTTCTCTATCGATTCATCAATTTCCTAATTAATCTAATTAAGCTTGAGTGGATCCCAAAAACAGCAAAGTTTTCAAATTTTTAACACAATTACGTACAACCACAAATTTTTTCATGAAAAAATATAGGGTAAAGTGTGTGTCATTTTAAAGGATGTAAAGTTGTGTCATTTTAAGAGAGAGAAAGAGATAGATAAAGGAGGAGATAGAGTTGACAAAAAAAATAAATAGTAAATGCCCAAATTGGTCCCTGACAAAAAACACGTTGCCCAATTTAGTCCCTCACAAAAAAAACTCATTAGATAGTCCCCAACAAAGAGAAACAGGACCCACGTTAGTCCTTCTGTCAATCCAAAACTCACGGTGTCACTGACGGCGATGATGTGTCATGTTAAGTGACATGCTGAAGGCCACGTTGGCTTAGGAATGACGTCGTTTGAAGAGAATCATCCACGTTGGTCAGACCAGTTCTCTTTCATCCAAGGAACGTTGTCGTTTTTTTTGTTAGGGTTGTTCTTACACCAGAAAGCATGGGATTGAATCGAAGATTGAATACATGAATTTGGGGAAAACTGATTGACGGTTTAGTGAAGGTGGGTTTATACTGTATGATTTAGAGTTGTTCTTAGTTTTTATGCCATGAATATCTCTTCTGGAAGGGGGAGCTCAAGTAGTTCATTTGGGTCCAGAAGTGGAAGAAGTAGAGCTGCTCCATTGTGTAAATGTGGGAGGCCCGTTGTTGTTTACACCTCGAAGACCATTAGAAACCTTAATAGATCATTTTTTGGGTGCCCCAACTTCAAGGTGAGGTTGATTTTTTCATGCATTCTTTTTCTAATGTCAATGTTATTAACTGTATTGTTGAATTTGGTTTAGGAAAAGAAGCCACATTATAACTTTCTTACATGGGTGGATGATGCTACATCTGATACCATGGAGCTGGAAGATTGGACAATTAACAAGCTGGAGTTGAATGTAACTGAAATAGAATTCAAGTTGAACTTTTTGGACATGAAGCTTAATGATGAAATGCAGCTGGAAGTGAATGACCACAAAAAGAAAATTAATGAGCACTGCATAAAGATTGAAGACATATCAATGAAGATGCAGGCAGACTTTGAAAGGGTTAAGAAGGAAATGATGCATGTGTGTAGGTGTGCTAGGGTGTTTGCTGGATCCATTATCATTGTCTTTGTAATATGTATATATCTTTGTAGTAGGGTGGCTGAAATGTTGATTTTTAATCTGTAATATGTATGCTTCTTTGTAATAAAAAGACCAGTGTTGGGATGTAATGAGATTTTGTTCATGAAGGATGTATATAATTTGTTTAATGTCCTTGAACTTGATTGTTCTGAAAGCACAAAATGCAGTATTAAGTTAACTGGAAATGCTAATTAAAAATGAAAAAGACTGTATGAACACTAACAACAAGGTTGGAGGGAATTATACAGAAGGTCGGGAATGACCAGTGGGTTTGGTAACAGTTTCTAAGGGCATTGGTGTCACTGTCATGTTTAACAGGGACTAAAAAGGACCCCGATGAAATTGGTAGGGACCAATGAGGCCCAGTGTGGAAAAAAATAGGGACTAAAAAGGTCCTCGATAAAAAATGTTGAGGACCTATGAGGTACATAACAGGGACCAATGTGCTAAGTTCGGGTATGTTTACACATGACCCCATAATGACAGCAACATACAAAATATAAGCACAATTATTGACAGAAACAAAAAATTGTATCAGTATAAGTTGTAATGACAAGCAATGACAACAAAGAGATTGTAAGAAGACCAACACAATCTTGTTCCAAAACCTCAACTGAGAAGCAGGATGTATCAGTTCAATTACTAATGTCAGCAATGAAAAATAGTAATGACAGCAAAGATATAGAATTTAACAGAACATATTCCATTGATTTCATCAGATTATACTTACAACTTCAAAAAAACCAACTGACATAATATACAATTCAGACCAACACAATAGTCCTCCAAAAAAAACAAAGTGTTTCTACTTAATATGGCCATAACCAGAGGCATACAAAAAAAAAGCCATTGGTGAATCATTTGAATAGGGCCAAAACCAAACTAATTCCAAATAACTTGCCTAATTACAATTCCAATGAACTGTCCTAATTACAAAAAAATGCCAACTGTCACATTTGAACTGGCCTAATATCAGTCATTACAGAGTTTTCCAAATCATTTGTGTGGGGCTGGCCTACGTGGCCTAAACCCTGGTGTAGACATGAAGCACATGAATCTGGCCCTGGTGCCACTGCTAGCTGCAGCTGCTGTCTCACTGGTCACTGCCTCAGTAGGATTGCATGGAGGTGGGCTGCTGCCTCGTGATGCTCTTGAGGTTGGTTCAGCTGCACTTGTTGCATGCTGGCTGCTTGTCTCTGGTGCAGGGCAGCCCTGACTCATGATGATTTCGTTAACCGTCCTTGACTGAACTTCAACATTAACCGGTTTTGTCTTTGACTTTGAACCACCAGCAGGTCCCTTACATGTTTTTGGGTAATGACCAGTCTCACCACACTTGGAGCATTGAACTGTGTAAGTCTTTCTAAGCTTCTTGTTGGTCTTCATAAGCTCTTCAGTGGGATCCTTCTTGTGATGTTTTTTTGGACGTCCAATAGGCCTTTTCAAGCATGGAGGAAGTGATTTTGGGGCATCACAAGCTGGCCAATATTGTTGGGAATTGACTGGGTTGAGTGTGTGTTCATAAGCTAGCCAAACATTACAACTACAAGATTGTTGAGTTAAATTCACCCCAACACGTTGACCCTTTCCAGAGACTTCATACAGATCTTGGACCAAGTTTCCAGTCCATGTTGGTGTCCAAGAATTGCTTGCAACCTTCAACTGGTCCAGCCTCTTCTGCTGTGCAGGTGCAATCTTACCCCTAAAGGTTTGTAGAATCCTCTTGTGTGCTGCCATCCTTCGCATTATGTAGCACCTCAATTCCTCACATAATGTCATTATAGGTCTGGACCTGTAATTCACAATCTTTGCATTCCACACCTCAGCCATATTATTTGTAATATTGTCACATTTAGGTCAGTGACTATAGTATGCCTTAACCCAACATGAAGGATGTATATTGTCAAGATACTTCCAAGCTGGTTCGTTTAGAGTCTTCAGCCTTTGCATGACCTTCTCAAATTGGGGAACAGTGGTGCATCTAGCACATTCCCACACAATTCCTCTGGTCTCTTTATCCTTCCATTGCTTTATGAAGTTCTTCCATACATGTTGTACACATAACCTGTGGTTTGAACCTGACATAATTTCCTTCAAGGCTGGGACAAGTCCCTGTTTGTGAAAAAAAATGATTTGAATAAATAATTGGAAGCATAATGTGAAATAAATAATTGAAAGCATAAACTAAAAAATGTTACCTTTTATTGATCTGATATGAAGTTCCAACCATATACTCCATGATCCCCTAAGTCTTCTTGTAAAAGGGTCAAAAACCACTTCCAATTCTCCTTTGTCTCACTGTCAACAACGGCATAGGCAATCACATAAAATTGCTTATTTGCGTCTTCACCCACAGTACTCAATAATTGACCTCCATAATAGCCCTTCAAAAAGCAACCATCCAACCCAATTAAGGGCCTGCAACCAGCTTTGAAGCCCTTCTTACAAGCATCAAGCCAGATGTACATTTGGTCAAATATTGGCAATGCTTGTGGAACAGGTTGGGGGGTGACTTGCAATTTGCAAGTGGAGCCAGGGTTGCTCCTCAACATCCAGCCAGATATTCTCTTAGTCTTCCATATTGTTCCTTCTCACAACCTTCAATGGTTCCCTTTTCTTTTTTCAAAGCCTTGCTTACTTTCTTCATATCTAAATGAACATTGTATTCCTCCTTCATGTGCTCAAATGCCTATGACCTGGACATCTTGGGCTGCGTTAGTATTCTCTTCTCCAATTTCTTGGCCACCCAATCTCGAGTAGCCCTTTTATTCTTGAAGACTCTGCAGCATGTATGAGTCTCGTTAAAAGTCTTTATTTGGAATGTGCATAGCTTGGTGTTTCAGGCACAATACACCCTCCATTCACAGTCTTCTACACTGCATTTGGCCCTTACTCTGACCTTGTCATTCGTAACCCAGATGAAGTTCCTCCCAAGACTGATATTATAGTCTTTTACTGCACACTTAAATTGGTCCAAATTCATAAACTCCATACCAAGTTCTAAATAGACATGCCCAAAAGAAGCTTGTTCATTAAAATTTGGCAAGACAGGTCTAACATTCTCATCATCATCACTTGAAGGAGGAGTCCTCAACTCCTCAGACAGATAGGTATATCCTTCTTCCTCAAATGACATTATGTCTTCCTCTTCATCAACTTCTTCAGATTCAGAGTCTTGAATTGGGGCATCCTTCTTGACTGCCTTCTTCCTTGGGGTCTGTTTTGCAGGCGTTTTTTTCTCTACCAATTGCACATTGTGTTCATCATCATCTTCTGAATGATCCTCAACACTAGGTGGGGGAGGCTTGTATACCTCATCCTCTGCACTCTCATGTGAATCTGAGTGTGAGGAAGCATGGTCATCATCTGCATTATCATCTTCAGACCCATTACCAGCATCCTCTGCACTTTCTTCATCATGGTCCGAATTGATCCCATCATCATGTAAATTCAAGCCATCAGCAGCCTGTGCATGGTCTTCATTTTCTTTGACCCCATCATCACCTTGTGCATTGTCTTCATGTGAATTGACCCCATCATCATCCTCTTCATGGCCTTGATTATATGCTAAACTAATGACATTATCCTCTTCACTATCATGTTGAGGTGAACCAAACTCGGGAATTAAGATGCAGTCCTCAAAGTATACATGTATCTCATTGCCATTTCCTAAAGCAACCTCACACATGGCACATATATCCGAATCTGTACTAAGAGGTCTCAGCCCTTGTTCCAAATCGGGTACCCCAGGCTATAGCCACATCATCTTCTTGCATTTTTCATAGCCATATTGCTTAAACAGGGTGTCAAGGTCACAGAGATTGCAGTAATCAATGTCCATATCTGGCAATGAGTCCACCCTTCAATTTATATAGGTCATCACTTCATCTTCATCTCTGACTAAAATACCACCATGATGATAAACAATCACCATGTATTCGAACATCTCTCAAAACCAAAAAACAAACCTATCATTAATCCAACGGCCACACACGTTAGACCACTTAAACAATACAAAGCAAAAACAAACAAACATTTTTTATGGACCACTTTCTAAAACAGGGACCACACCATCCAGTAGTTACATTCTTTAACCTAAACCCTAAATGGAAATATGGACCACAATGTCCACTTCACATGCAGACAAAAACACGCATTAAACAAAGGGGAACAACATGGGGACCACAAACAAAGGAGGACAAAGAACAATAAAAAAATGTTTCAAGATTTAAATACTCTCTTACCTTTTTGTACGAAAGGTTCAGCCTCACACAAAACACAAAGGGAGAGAGTTATTTTACTTCCACTGATTCCCTCCGATTGTTGAAGAAGTTTGTATTCCAAACGCAGGCGAGCTTCCTCCACAGTCCTCTTCCTTCTCAACAATGGAGCATCCAAGTTTGAAGAGAGAGAAATGGTAAAGTGACCAACGGTTAGGTGAGGGGCAATTTTGGGTTTTATGAAAAATGGTCTAACCAACGTGGATGAACCACAACCAAACGACATCGTTCCTAAGCCAACGTGGCCTTCAGCATGTCACTTGATGTGGCCTTCATCACCGTCAGTGACACCGTGAGTTTTGGATTGACAGAAGGACTAACGTAGGTCCTGTTTCACTTTGATGGAGACTATCTAATGAGTTTATTTTTGTGAGGGACTAAATTGGGCTTTGTTAGAGATTTAGTCAAAAATTAACTCTTTCTACTACATTAAGATCACTTTTTTTAATTAAAATAGTAAAATAAAATACCACGACACTTGTGAGGGAGACTGACGCGAGCAAGCCAATTTGACCCAAAATCCATAGCCACTCTGCAAATTGAACAAAGATCCATTCGTACTTGGAAAATCCCAGATCTCCAAAAATGGAATTTTTGCAGAGTCACAGGGTAGAGATGTTAAGCATGGCTGTTGCTCTGGTTGCCATTGTTGGTGGCACTGCATACTATTACTATATCACCAAGAAGCCTAAAGGTTTCCATTTTTATATTTTCTTTTTCTTTCTCGTTTCCTCAATGCCATCAACTCCATTGCTTTTTATGGTTGATCCTCCATTTTTCAAATGGTTCGAATTGTTTTGATTTCTTTCGAAATGGGTTTCGCCTTGGTCTTAATTTATTTAACAAAAAAGCAAGTGAATGTGCCAAATTCAC
>JAVKPL010003281.1:0-19418 GCA_032173675.1 Gastrolobium villosum
TTATGTTATATGTGGCTTGGTTGAGTTACATATATGTCACCATACACCTTTTTGTTTAAAGGTTGCTAAGTGGTTGCCATAAACCAACAAAGCTAAAACTCGTTCTATCCATTTTTAACACTAAATATCTTAACCATTTTATTTACTCCAACAATTTTAAACCTATCAAATGCTTCTCATTTCTTATTATGTTATTATATATTTCTTCGTTAGCTACGCGTGGGTTCAAACCACGCCCAATTTGGAGTACCGTAGCCCAAGATATGACATTTCAGAAAATGGGTGCTGAAACAGCAGGACCCCCGCGCTGACAGCGCCATTCTCGCGCCCACCGCGTCAGCAGACAGTGGCAATGGCACCCACAGCGTCAGATTGGCGCCCACAACATCAAACACATGGGCTGAGTACCCCAAAACTTGAGTTATACAACTCCGATTTACACAATCTTGGTCTCATTGGAAAGCTAAGAGAAAGATCTCTAACTTCCAAGAAGGCCAAGGGGTCCAATTCCATCATATGGGGTACGAAAATTAGGCAGTACCCTGTTGTATTTGCGACATTTTCCGAAAATTCGCCAGAGTTCCCTTTTTTTTACAAAGATCCCCAATCTGCTAAGGCAACCTAAACACATATAGGGATATAAAATCACATGGGTGGCACACACAAGGACCAACAACGCCTTGGGGCACTTATAACTCATCACAGTCCATTTACAGGTATAGTATTCATTATGTTTTAATCACAAAGGTTCCATTACATGCTTTTGTTAACTAGCATAATAATCCATTCATAATTTAGGCTTAGAGCCCCTTTACATTACATTTACATGCTTCCAATACATCATAGGTGGCTATGGACAGATCCCATGCTCACACATAATATACATATACATCAAGTATAGTTACACATTTACAAATGCATGGCATTTTCAATATGCACAAGTTCATGGCCTCAATTCAAAACATAAAACCTATGCTAAATGTTTCCAACTGAATCCTCTAACATGTGATGCCTTCAATATGCACCTCATGCTCCACTCCTCCAGGCTCAGCCTAACCTGAAATGATGTCCGCAAACGCGGGGTGAGATATACAAATTTATCTCATTAAACCAAGGGTACTAGAGGATCACTCCTTCCCATGGCTCACTCAATGTGCAACATATAACAAAGTATGAAATGCATGGCATACAATATCACAACAACTGGGCACAAATCCAGGAACATCCACATCAGGATTACGTTCAAGGACCCCATCGTATAACTCCCGGAATCTTCCTGGTGCCTCTCCTATGGTTGAGACGACCCCATGGCAAAACCCAACTGGAACTCCTCACGAGCCCTATCCAGCAGAAGTCCCCCGTTTGGATTATCCTGGTACCGCTCCCAGAGTCGGTCCCCCGGCAAAACCCGAATGGAATCCCTAGCGAAATTATCCAGCGGAACTCCAAACCAACACACATCTACTGGCCAGAGATCAAAAAATTTACACACAACTTGCTCCAAGCATGTCACACAATCAAGCAATAATGCATGAACATACATATTCATACAATGTGCAACAACACAAATTCCAACCACAACCTTCCACTAGGCGTGGTGGAGCACATAAAGGACTAAACCCGAGTTTCAAAGGTTTACCTCAACTCCGAGCCAATGCTCCATACGTAAGCTCCAAGCTTAATCCGCTTCCATAGCGTCCGTGAGAGGCAACCTATATGATCAACAACATGATCATCACTCAATTTCCATGCCAACCATTCATTTACATAATTCATCATCAATTTGATTCACTTAGGCCCAATGGAAAACAACCAATAATTTATCCATTTCAATTACATTACCCCCACTACTCAGCAATTCATAGATATTCACCTACACTTCAATTTTACATCATCAACTCCATGAAACTAGGAATACTTACAACCAATTGCTTCCTAAGGCTCAAATGGTTGAAGATCAAGTGTCCATCCAAGTCAAAGCACCACCAATGGCCCATAAAACTCCACAATTTCGCCCAATGAGGTGGAAAAATGATCTCATCATACACTCACTTTCATGACTCTCTCAAGAAGGGTAATATACTCACAGCCTCACTACAAACAACTTTGGTGTTGGAACTTTATTGATTTGGTGGCTAGATTGTGTGGAAAAGGGCAAGAAAATTTCTTGCCCTATGCTTCCATGGAGGTGTGCGCATGAAGGAGGAAGAAGAAGAAAAGAAAGAAAAGAGGGAGAGAGAGGACCGCGCGGGGAAAGGAAAAAGGGAGAAAAACTTAAGTGATTTGGTGGGAGTGGGTCCCACATGCGATTTAACTTTAATCCCTCACCTAATTCCAATCACAATTTCACAATCTACATATTTTCCTGGTTCATGACATATTTTTATTTCCTCAAAATACTCATTAAAAATTTCACTCCTATCAGTGCAATTATACCACAGTATTTTTACACTGGAAAAATCACTATTCATCAAAATTTTCACAACTTGCCTATTCACTCAATTTTTCGTCCTGAATCCTTTTTCGGCATTATTTTTATCATTTGAGATCTCCAACTCCATTTTTCATGCCTCGGTTTATGTTTCTGGAAAATTACCATTTTGCCCTTGGTACACATTTTGACCTCAATTTCAGGATTTTCACTAATCATTCACTTTTAACCCACATTATATCATATAAATTCATATTCAAATTTACGAGGTTTTCTATTCAGCCCATCTTTTTGGAATTTTGTCTGTAAAATTAACTATACACATATGCTAACTCAGGATACAGCCATAGAATCTCAGTCTCCCGTCCCCAAGTAGCTTCATCAGGTGTGCGGGTTTCTCACTGAATGTTTACATTACAATTCTTTGGCTTTTCAGCCTCTTTTCACAATGGCCTAGCATTTCAAAGGCCCAATGGGAGACATCAAGTCCTCCCCAATTTCAATATCATCCGGTGCCACCACATGTGAACAGCCAGAGCGCGCATCGCAGTTGCGCACTTTCTCTGCTTTACCAAGCCAATTTCTTTTCACAAGTCAGGCTACGTAGCATATATAGCCCATAATTTCTCTTGGAGGGTTTGCCTATCTAGTTAACGTGTCAGAAACTATACCCATATGGTCATATAACGTTCCGTTCAATTTATGCCACACAGGAAACTATCACTTTCTGACGCATTACAGCCACAATTATCCTTATCTGAGTTTTATTTTGTTAAACAATCAATTTTTCTACATCTCTTTTTCCACATTAAACACCGTTATGGCATTTCAACAGCCCCTCAGCGCAATTCACCGAGTCTATTATCCCGTTCACACTCATTGCAAATTCCTCTTCTGAGGGAATAATCCCCGCTTATGGCATTTAGCCACAAGTTGTATATACATATACTTTTCTTTTGTTCTTAACCTACCACGTGCAATTCCACTTCTGCACTTATCTTAAAACAAGCACCATCTCTGTGCTCTACTGTCGAATTTAACCTTACAGGTTCACCAACTTTCACTAAAATACAAGGCGAATCACTTTCTCAAGACATTTAACTGGTACCCAATGGACCACGCATTATAATTTATACATTACATCGGCCATTTCAAAGCCTTCAACCACGAATTAACTCATGAATTTCCACATACTAGATCATACTTACAATTTCAACCAATCATCTCTAAACTTGACACATAGTTCATCATTGATTTCTCACATTAAAGGCAACATGCCTAAGATTTCCACTAACAATTTTCTGTAATTACCGTTCCATACTCATGTTATCAATTCCACATGTGTTTCATTCTATACACCTCACCTTCATCATCATTTCATTCAACCAGTACGTATCATTCTAGGGTACCTTATCATACCTCGCTCATACCTGTCCCATCATATATGGATTTTCAAAGCCTATTTATCATGCCATATAGAACTAATTCCATCACTGTCATTACTTTCATAATTCAATTTTGGCTGGTATACAAGTCTCTCGGACTATTCAATGTACCACAAGCACACACAATCATATATTATGTTACCTAGTCAAGAACAAAATCAACGTTGTGCATTCTCAATACATCTCTCACTATAAATTGCATATATACTACTCCATCAGTAACTCTACCACCAGGGCAGAGATATCAACCTTTTATTTCACCAAATACCATTCTATTTTCCAGCTAGTATCACGCCTTCTTACTCGACTCCATCACAATTAATCCTTTATGAAAGGCCATTGGTCACCATCTTAGCTTAACATCTCTTCATCACAAGCCTTCTCAAAAGACCTTGACTATATCCATCAGTGCTAATCAATTTTCCATTCCCTTCACATAGGGTGAGACTCCCACGATTCGCTTCACAATTTTCATAAGACCCAAATTCATACCACCACACTTGGTGTACGCACATGCACATCTCCGAGTGCTCAAAATCATAACTCAACTATCATCTCATGGCACCTCACATATTGCGTCCTATTTGACATATTACTGTTCACTTAAAGTTATCAAAAATTCACCGCTTGCGTTCCTCACAAGAAACAATCCTCCAATGCAATGGGTAAAAACATCCTTAGGTTTAACCCCTCGAGCTCTTGCTGTCCTAAGGGCCCTAGGTGCAATGACCCACCAATCAGAGAATTTGTCCTTATAATTCATGCAAGAAGATATAACATGCACTCGGCTGTACTAACAGTCCCACTAACATGAGGTACTACCTCACATCACATTACTTATACAAGATAATAATAATCTCCGGGAACATAAACCATACGGAGATAGCCATACACTCCGGGCATATAAGCCACACAGAGATAAACACATTCACATCACATCCGTATATAACGGCAAAAGAGTTTTATATAGATACATAATGGTATACTAGTTATATCTTACTTATGCACCAATCACTATGACCTCCTAGATATGGTTCTTTCCTCAATAGTCTACTCATTTAACTTGACTAGTCATTAGTCCTAGTCCATAACATAATCATCCTCACATGATTCCAACATCTTTCTCATACACCTGTACATGTTTTCAACTCTTAATAGTACCCAAGCTCGATACAATTCTAATCCGTTATCCATCATGACTCATAGCAACTATGCTCAACACTGTAGAAGATCCACTCCATTAAAACATCCCTTTTTCCCTTAATATTTCACTATGACACCAAGAGTTCCCTCACTTACCAGTCCATGCACTCAGCGCATCAGGGCCACTAAATAAATTTCAACTTCGAGCGGTGCTCGCTTGGGACTTGCAAGAGCAACACCTCTTAGGATTCAATCCACAAAGGAAACCCAAGACAATCTTAATTATCACAGCATTATCAACATGTGTGCTAAGGTATAACTTGCACATCGGGACTCCATCATGAATCCCATAACAAATTGAGCGTCCAATGACACTCCCAATAGACAATCTCTTCAAACACTTCCCATCATAGGGATTTCACTTACATCATTGTTCTTTTTTCCAGAGATTTTACTAATTCGTTACAACACATATATATATATATATATATATATATATATATATATATATATATATATATATATATAGGCACCCCAACCTTCACAAGCACATAGTTATATATATATTGGCACTTTAGCCATCAAAGGATCATCATCTATCTTTTATCACAATATATACATATATATATATATATATATATATATATATATATATATATATATATATAACCCTCATGCACATTTTGTATTATTGTAGTCTATTCCAAATACCCCTATTAATTAAGCCATTTCAAACACAATATACACCCTTGGAATTTCCAAGAAACATATATTAGGGGTCAATTCTCTTATGTAACATACCTCCTGAATCTCTATCAAGGAGCCATTCTCAATTACCATCCTATACATCAATACCCACATATAATTAGGCCACATCATAAACATTTCACTACTACTCAACATTATGGAGCATATTAATACTATTACTACACCACATTTGGTCATACTTTCTCATATCACATTTGTCAAGTCCAACCATTTTTATATTATGGACCCTCATACTCTCGATAAAATTTTCTCATGCCATCCATGGCGATTTCCTCACTTATATTCAGCCAACAATAGATCATAATGGACTACAGTCCCATTTTTCAACATTGAATATCCAACACATCATTTTCATAGTTCTTTTAGGATCCTCACATTCCTCAATTCAAATTTGAAGATTCAATTTATTCCTACTTCCAAACATTTTAGTTCATTCAAGTGTATGCCCTTCTTAAGGGTCTTATAACCTTCTTATTTACCTTACTGTATCCAAGCTTACTTACAAGCACACATATTCAGATTCTCACAAATTCATCGGGGTTCCAAATCCCCCACCATGTCAAAGTTATACCACTAATTCCACATATACTCAATTGTTTTAACTCCCCATACATTTAGGGAAGACTTACCCACATCATCATCACAATATCCACTCAATTCAATCATATTTACTAACCATAAGACCACACATTCAACTATGGTAGCATTCTACCAAAAATGGTTAGACATACCTCTAAATCATTCTCGCTAAGTCCTCAACTACATCATTTGCTTACAAACATATCTGTCCGTGGAGCAGTCGACACTGCAACCAAAACTTTAGTCTAAGGACTGACATTAGGTGTTCAAAGGTTGCCACGAAGACGTCTTATCATGACCAAACATATAACACGAAGGAATGGGCTGATCAGACCCACACTAAGGAATCACATGTGCAGAAATCAATAATAATCTACGTACAACTATACAACACTTACCACAATCATACGACAGTTAGAGTTCCCTAAGAATATGCTCTGATACCATAAAATGTAACAGCCCGTTGTTCACCGGTGTTGTTGATGTACCTCTGGCAAGTGTGGTTTTTCTGTGTTTAAATTGATAAGAATAGAGTCATAAGAGAGCAATTTAAATACATATTTGCTAATTATATTGTTTCTTTGTATATCAATAATATTCACCTTTTAATTGTATTTTTACAGGAAAAATAAGTGAAGAATTATAAAACGCCTGTTAATGCAATTCTACACGGGTGCAGCACACTACAAGTCCCAGAAGCATGGCGCCGACCGGCACCACACTGGCGCAAACCCGCGCCAGTTTACAAACTTTGCAGTGAAGGCACCAAAGTGGCGCCACCTAGCGCCATAACACAGAACCTTGGCGCAACCTAGCGCCCAAGCAGCACCAAAATGGCGCAAATCGGCGCCAACAACAAGAGGAAAAGTGGCGCTAGGCAGCGCCCACAATGGGTGAAAGAATGGCACTACCTAGCGCCCATTTAGTGAAGAAGATGGCGCTGAATAGCGCCCCAAAAAGGGAGAGAAGGCGTGGCGCAAACTTGCACCAATCTGGCGCCAACCGGCGCCGGTTTGCGGGATGGATGCTCTGTGTTTCTGAGGGGCATTTTTGGAAAGAGAAGAAAACAATATAAAAGGACTTTTTATGCAATTAGGTCAGACACATTCAGAAGAACACAGATTCTGACACATTCTCAGACGGAGACAGAGACATTTCAGAGGCAGATCTGAGAGACTGGAGTGAGGAGCTCTGGGGCGTTCTTCGTTCCTCGTCTCGTGTTCAGTATTTTCTTTATCTTCTATTTAATTTATGTTGAATTTTAGATCAGCAATCATGACGTTGATTGGCTAGATCTTTTTATTGTAGTCAGGGTCACGATCCATATGTGAACCCTTGATACGAAGGATTGATTTGTGGTTTTTGATTTATATAATTATATTTATCTTTACTCTGTGCGAATTCCCTTTGTTAGAGTTGATCAATCTGATAGTTGGGGATATTCTGAGGATCAAAACCCTAGATAGGAATATTGGGGTTTTGATCTCGAAAGGGGGTAAGATAACAATCTGTATGCGTGCTAGGAATAGACGTGTATACGATTGCATATGCTTAAATTATCACGCCCATTGCTTGATCCCATGAGAAACATTACAAGGAATTGGGGTTTCTCATGGGATTAAAGGGTTAACCCTGCAAGGAATTGAGGGTTAACTATTAAATCTTTTAGATGATAATTTATCTGAGTGATTATATAAATTATTATTGTACATCAATCCAGAGTAAAAAGCGGGGATCATTTGGTGAATGAACCCTGGCTAAAATGCTTTTATCATATTCTTTACAAAACAATTTTCATTTTTATTGTTTTATTTAACAAACCAAAAATACAAAAATAAGTCTTTTGTTTTCAGAATTTAATTTTACCCAATTTGACAATATTTGTCACAACCTCTTTGAACTCTTTCAATTTTAAAGAGAAAATTTATTTGATATTCAACCCCAATCCCTGTGGAGACGAACTTTACTTATCATTTTATTACTTGTGCGATCGGTATACTTGCCAGAGAGCCTCAGTTGTTATCATTAATTATGATATTAAGCGCAATTACAATCACAACAGTTCATTTAAAAAATACGGGTAAACTTTTTCCTTTTTAACATCATTTACACCATTAAAACAACTGCGACCACAACCCAACACTTTATGAGGAATAATTAATTCCAAAGCCTAATACCATACACCTTTTTGTTTAAAGGTTGCTAAGTGGTTCCCATAAACCAACAAAGCTAAAACTCGTTCTATCCATTTTTAACACTAAATGTCTTAACCATTTTATTTACTCCAACAATTTTAAACCTATCAAATGCTTCTCATTTCTTATTATGTTATAGATTTCTTCATTAGCTACGCATGGGTTCAAACCGCGCCCAATTTGGAGTACCGTAGCCCAAGATATGACATTTCAGAAAATGGGTGCAGAAACAGCAGGACCCCACAGCGTCATTACCGCGCCCACAGTGTAACAGCCCGTTACGTACCGGTATTGTTAACATTGATTATGATATTAAGCGCAGTTACAATCACAGTAATTGGTTAATTAAATTACGGGCAAACTTTTTCCTTTTATCTTTTTCTCTTTTCATAACTATAGCCTTTTCCGTAATTAATTAAAACAACACTATAATTGTAAATGCAATACGCGGAAGCATTAAGCTTAACAACATCACTACTCTTTCTTTTTATTCAACTCATTTAAAACTCATCAACTTATTTTCATTTCTTACCAAGTTCCACCCCGTTACTTTAGTTACGCGTGGTTTCAAACCACGTACCATGTGGAGTTCTACCCATCAAGTTAAACCCCTTTCTTTTAGTCTAGAAAAACTTAAATTTTCAAAATTTACATTGTGGTAATCGATTACCAGTGGGTGGTAATCGATTACCACCTGTCAAAAATGAGGCAGTAGCTAATTTTTCACCTCCTCTGTTCTGGTAATCGATTACCAACCTTGGGTAATCGATTACCTCACATGGTAATCGATTACCAAGCCTCAGTAATCGATTACCAGTGAAGACAGTAGCCAAATTTCGTCCCCTGTTGCATGGTAATCGATTACCATGCTTGGGTAATCGATTACTATGCAGTAAAAGTGACAGATTACAGCATTTTAAGCCCAAGAAGGGTTGTGTAATCCATCCCAAACACCTTAGTACTCCACACAACACTTAAACATACTATAATTTAGGCTCTAAGCCCTTCAAACATACATTTTCATTCAATTATGTATCATATTCAAAGTCCTTAACATAATGGCCATTTTACATCAAATATGGTCCATTTTACAACATATTCACCAAGGCTTCAATTACAATGAATGTGGCAATGGACAAGTCCCATGCTCACTCAAATATACAATAGATTCTAAAGTTATACATATACATCATATTGAAGCATTTACATGTAGTCATGAACATACAAAGGCATGGCACTTTCAACATGCACAAGTTCATGATCTAAGTTCTAAGCATAAAACATATGCAAAGTATGTCCCGATCCAATGCTCATCACATGGTGCCTCCCATATGCACCTCATGCTCCACTCTTCCAGGCCCAATCTAACCTGAAATGATGCCCCAAAACACGGGGTGAGATATATAAATATATCTCAGTAAACCAAGGGCCTTGGAGGTTTCTCCACCCCATGGCTCACTCAATGTGCAAATATAACATCATACAATATGCAAGCAATGCAATATCACCCACCAACTGGAGACAACCCGAGAACATCCACTCATGGATTCATGTTCAAGGACTCCATCATATAACTCCCGAGACAGTCCTGGCGCCTCTCCCATGGTTGAGAAGACTCCATGGCAATACCCAACCGGAACTCCTCATGAGCCCTATCCGGCGGACGTCCCCGTTTGGATCATCCTGGCGCCGCTCCCAGAGTCGACTCCACGGCAAAACCCGACTGGCATTCTCACAAGGACGAACCCAGCGGATGTCCAAACTCCACACACGTCAACTGGCCAGTGACCAAACAATTTTCACAAAATCAAGCAATATGCATACAAGCACACAATCACACAATGCCATAATCACATAATCCAACCACAACCTTCCACTAGGTGTGGTGGAGCACACAAGGGCTAAACCCCAGTTCCAAAGGTTACCTCAACACCGAGCCCATGCTCCAAACGTAAGCTCCAAGCTTACCCGCTTCCAAAGCGTCCAAAAGAGGCAACCTAGATAATCCACAACATGATTATCAATACAATTCCAATGTCAACCATTCATTTACACAATTAATCATCATTTAAATCACCTAGGCCAAAGGCTATTTTTCCATATCATTTTACTTCAATCTCTTTTATAGGTTAATTTACCAATTACACCATGAATCACACATTCTTTCTTCTCATTCCACTATATCACACTATACCATCATCCATTTAAACATCATTTTATATCATCCAACTTCCACTACATCATTTTTATATCATTTTCCTCACTTTTCATCATAATTCGGTTTCTTCAAAAAGTATGCCCCAAGGCTTTTCAATTCATTTTAACACTCATACTAATCATGTAATCATATTATCAACCCATATCAATGGTCCACCATTCAATTATTCAATTACACCACATACCCATTTTCATGAAATCTCCACAAATTTTACTAAGTTAAAATCCAACTTTTTTACCAAAATTTATCATAGCATTTCTAGCTTTCATGCATCATTCTAAGGCATTTTCATCTAATAGCATTTTTCCATTTGAGCTCTCTATCATCACACATCTAAAATCAAAGGTTTAAAGCATAAATTCCTAGATCTATGAATCCAACCATAAAAATACCACAAATATACTCACCATCTAGTGTAGGAACACCACCAAGGCTCCATCAATCCAAAGGAGATCCAAAACTCTCAAACTCTCCAAGAACACCACATGGTTCGGATCTGTACAGTTTGTCCAAAACGCAGCAATGGAGGTGGTTTCATGGCTTCTAAGTGTTACCAATGGCTTTGGAAGGTTGTTTACAATAGATTTCAACACCAAAATCAAAGGATTTGGTGGAGAAATGAAGAAATGGTGAGGGAAGAGAGAAATGCTCATGGTTCTTCAACAATGGGGGAGGTCACGGTGAGAAGAAGAGAAAGAAGAGAGAGGGCGTGAGGGTGAGGGGAAAAAGTGAGGGAACTTAAGTGGGTTTTGATCCCACGGGTCCCACACGCGATCTAACTGTAATCCCGATAAAAATTATGATCACAAATTCTTAATCTACATATTTTTCCAGTCCATGACATATTTTTATTTCCTCAAAATATTGATAAAAATTTCACACTTATCGGTACACTCGTACCGCAGTATCTTTCACTTAAAAGTCACTATTCATCACTTTTTCACAATTTTGCCTACTCACTCAATTTTCCGTCCTGATTCCATTTCCAGTATTATTTTTGTCATATTAAATCTCTAACTCCATTTTTCAAGCCTCGGTTCACGTCTTTGGCAAATTACCATTTTGCCCTTTTAGTCCATTTTGGCCCTAATTCTCGGATTTTCACTAATCCTTCCCTTTTAAACCCACATTTTATCACATAAATTCACATTTAATTTTCCGAGGTGTTATATTCACCCCACCTTTTTAGAATTTTGTCCGCAAAATCAACTATGCACATATGCTAACTCGGGATACAGCCAGAGAATCTCAGTCCCCCGTACCCAAGAAGCTCCATCAGTGCGCGGACACCAAAATAATCGTTTACATTTCTATCTTTTGGCTTTTCAGCCCCATTTCACAATGACCTTGCCTTTCAAAGGCCCAATGGGAGACCTCAAGTCCTTCCCAATCTCAATCTCAACCGGTGACACCACATGTGAACAACCGGAGCGCACCACACAGTTGTGCTCTATCAATGCTTTACCAAGCCAATTTCTTTCAATTTCTTTTCACTTTCTTTTCACAAGTCAGGCTACCAAGCACATATAGCCCATATTTTCTCTTGGCAGGTTTTCCTACCAAATTAACAGATCAACCTATATACCCATAGGGTTACGCTACATCCTATTCAACCTGTGCCACACCGGCAACTATTACTTGCTGGCACAATACAGTCACAATTTTTTCCTTCTTTGAATTTTATCTCCACGGAGTATTAACTCCTGTCATCAATCTCCTTCACATTTCTTATTTCACATTAGACACTATTATGGAATCTCACAGCCTCTCAGTGCAGCTCACCGAGTAATCATCTAATTCATGCTCACTATACTTTCATTTTCTGAGGGATAAATCCCCATTTTTGGCACTTAGCCACAACTCGTATATCCACATTTTTCTTTTCTCAGGTTTTTAACCTATAACGTACCATTTCACCTCAACTCTTTACCTTTAACAAGCACCATTTCTGTGCTAAACGTTTGAATCCAACCCTACAGGTTTACCAACTTTCGCCAAAACACAACGGCGGATCACTTCCTCAATACATTTAACTGGTACTCAACGAACCACACAGTTCACTTATACTTAACATCAGTCATTTCAAAGCCTTCAACCATCAATTCACTCATTAATTGTCATACATTAAATCATACTTACAATTTCAACTAATCATCTCAAAACTTAACACATAATTCACCATGGATTTTTCACATTAAAGGCAACATGCCTAAGATTTCCACTAACAATTTTCTTTAATCACCGTTCCATACTTATTCTATCAATTCCATCTGTATTCATTCCATGTACCTCACCTTCATTATCATTTCATATCAGTTGTTACACAAGTCTCTCGGACTATTCACAGTACTACCAGCACACTCCACCATATATCTCTGGTACTTAGCCAATAACAACATCAAACACAATTGTGTATCTTCAACACATCACTCATAATAATTTTGCATCTATACTGCTTCATCCATAACTCTACCACCAGGGTAAGAATATCAACCTTTCATTTCACCAAATACCATTTTTTTTTTTTTTTTAAACAACTAAAATCATACCTTCTCACTTGGCTACATCACAATTAATCACTTATTACAATCATTGGCCACTTTGGCCACCAACTTAAAATCATTGGCCACTTTGGCCACCAACTTAGCTTAACATCTAGCCATCACAAATCTTCCCAAAAGACTTTGACTCAATCCATCATCACCAATCAATTTTCCATCCCCTTCACATAAGGTGACAATCCAATAATTCATTTCACAATTTCTGAAGAACCATGATTCATACTACCACACTTGGTATATACGCGTGCACATCTCCGAGTGCTCAACTTCATAATTCAAACTGCCATCTCATGGCACCTCTCACATTTCATCATATTAGGCATATTACTGTTCACTTATATTATCCAAAATTTCACCTCTTGCGTTCCTCACAAGATACAATCCTCTAATGCAATGGGTAAGAACATCCCAGGTTTAACCCCTCGAGCTCTTGCTGTCCTAAGGGCCCCAGGTGCAATGCCCCACCAATCAGAGAATCTGTCCTTATAATTCACGCAAGAAGAGGTAACATGCCAACGGCTGCACTAACAGTCCAACTAACTCAAGGTTCTACCTCACACTACATTACTTATACAAGATAATAAAAATCTCCAGGAACATAATCCATACGGAGATAGCCACACAATTAAATACATTCACATCAAATCCGCATATAATACGGCAAACAGAGTCCTATATAGATACCTAATGGTATACTAGATATATCCTTCTCCTGCACCATGCACTATAATTTTCCACTATGGTTCTTTTCTCAACAATATACTCATTTCACTTGACTAGTCATTAGTCTTAGTCCATAGAATAACCATCCTCACATGATTCCAACATCTTTCTCATATTTTGACACAAAATTTTCAATTCATAATAGTACCCATGTTCGGTACAGTCATAATCCATTGTCCATCATGACTCATACCGCAGAAGATCCACTTCAGTAGATTAACTTCACTTTTCATCTCAATATTTCACCATGACACCAATAGTGCCCTTATATAACCGTCCATGCATTCAGTGCATCAGGACCACCAGATAAATCTCAATCTCGAGCAACGCTCGCCTGGGACTTCCAAGAGCATCAACTCTTAGGATTCAATCCACAAGGGGAAACCCAGGACAATATTAATTGTCACATTATTAACGTGTGTGCCATGGTATAACTTGCACACTGGGACTCCATCATGAATCCCTTACCACATTGAGCGTCCGATGACACTCCAAAGAGACAATCTCTTCACATTTCCCATCATAGGGAATTTCAGTTGCAAATTTTTTTTTTTTTTTTCCATAGAGTTTACTAACTCAAAACAACACAATTATACATTTAGGCACCCCGGCCTTCACAAAACATACACATTTACACATATATATATTTACAAATAACACTTAGCCATCCAGGATTACTATCCACATATAATTAGGCCGCAACCTTAATATTTCAATGCTACCCAACATTATGGAAGCATCTTGGTACCATTACTACACCACACTCCGTTATATTTTCTCACCTCACATTTGTCAAGTCCAACCATCCTTATATTATGGACCTTCATACTTTCAATCAAATCCATCCAATGCATTACATGGCAATTTCCTCAACTTCTTATATTTTACTTTCTATTCATATGATATCCTCTCTTACACCTAACCAATCATTACGTTATCATGGACTAAAGTCCCAATTTCAACATTGAATCATTCAACACATCATTTCCAAAGTTCTTTTTAAGTCAATCACAATCCTACATCCACCTTTTGAAATTTCAATTTTATTTCTACATCCAAGCATCTTAAGTCATCCGAGTGTATGCCCTCATCAAGGGTCTTGTAACCTTATAACTTTACCCTAAGGTATCCAATATTACATATAAACACTCATATTCAAATTTTCACAAATTCATCGGGGTTCCAATTTCCCACCATGTCAAAGATATACCACTAATTCTCACATATACTCAATTTTTCTAACTCTCCAAACATTTAGGGAAGATTTACCAACATCATCATCATAATATCAATTCAAATCAACCATTCTTACTCACCATAAAACCACACATTCAACTATGGTAGCACTCTACCCAAAGTGGTTAAAAATCTTATATCAATTCATTCTCACTAAGTCCTCAATGACAGTATCACAATTTATTCTCACTAAGTCCTCAATTATACAAAATCCACTTACTAACATATCCATCCGTGGAGCAGTCATCACTGCACCCACCACCTCAGCCTAAGGACTGGCATTGGTGCTCCAGGGTTGTCACGAAGGCATCTTATACTGACCACACATTGAACACGAAGAAATGGGTTGATCAGGCCCAAACTAAGGAATCACATGTGTAGCAGTCGATAAGTGTCTACGTACAACTATACAGCACTCACCTCAATTCCACAATCATCAGAGTCCCCTAAAGAAACTGCTCTGATACCATAAAATGTAACAGCCCGTTACGTACCGGTATCGTTAACATTGATTATGATATTAAGCGCAGTTACAATCACAGTAATTGGGTTAATTAAATTACGGGCAAACTTTTTCCTTTTATCACATTCCTTTTTATAACCATAACCTTTTCCGTAATCAATTAAAACAACACTATAATTGTAATTGCAAAACGCGGAAGCATTCAGCTTAACAACAACACTAATCTTTCTTTTTATCCAACTCATTTTAAACCCATCAACTTATTTTCCTTTCTTACCAGGTTCTAGCCCTTTACGTAAACTACGTGTGGTTTCAAACCACAAACCATGTGGAGTTCTACCCATCAAGTTAAACCCCTTTCTGTAAGTCAAGAAAAACCTGAATTTTCAAAAATTGCACTGTGGTAATCGATTACCAGTGGGTGGTAATCGATTACCACCTGTCAAAAATGAGGCAGTAGCCAAATTTTGACCTCCTCTGTTCTGGTAATCGATTACCAACTTTGGGTAATCGATTACCTCACATGGTAATCGATTACCAAGCCTCAGTAATCGATTACCAGTGAAGACAGTAGCCAATTTTCGTCCCCTGTTGTATGGTAATCGATTACCATGCTTGGGTAATCGATTACTATACAGCAAAAGTGACAGATTACAGCATTTTAAGCCCCAATAAGGTTGTGTAATCCATCCCAAACACCTAAGTACTCCACACAACACTTAAACATACTCTAATCTAGGCACTAGGCCCCTCCAAACATGCATTTTCATTCAATTATGCAACATTTACATAGTCTTTAATATAATGGCCAATTTACATCCAATAGGGTCCATTTTACAACATATTCACCAAGACTTCAATTACAATGAATGTGGCAATGGACAAGTCCCATGCTCACTCAAATATACAATATATTCTCATGTCCTACATATACATCATATTGAAGGATCTAACATGTGTTCATGAGCTTACTAAGCATGGCATTTTCAACATGCATAGATTCATGACCTAAGTCTAAAGCATACATCATATGCAAGATGTGTCCCTATCCAATGCTCATCCCATGGTGCCTCCAACATGCACCTCATGCTCCACTCTTCCAGGCTCAACCTGACCTGAAATGATGCCCCACAACACGGGGTGAGATATATAAATATATCTCAGTAAACCAAGGGCCCTGGAGGTTTCTCCACCCCATGGCTCACTCAATGTGCAAATACAACATCATATAATATGCATGTAATACAATATCACCCATCAACTGGAGACAACCCGAGAACATCCACTCATGGATTCATGTTCAAGGACTCCATCATATAACTCCCGAGACAGTCCTGGCGCCTCTCCCATGGTTGAGAAGACTCCATGGCAATACCCAACCGGAACTCCTCATGAGCCCTATCCGGCGGACGTCCCCGTTTGGATCATCCTGGCACCGCTCCCAGAGTCGACTCCACGGCAAAACCCGACTGGCATTCTCACAAGGACGAACCCAGCGGATGTCCAAACTCCAACACACGTCAACTGGCCAGTGACCAAACAATTTTCACAACATCAAGCAATATGCATACAAGCACACAATCACACAATGTCATAACCACATAATCCAACCACAACCATCCACTAGGTGTGGTGGAGCACACAAGGGCTAAACCCCAGTTCCAATGGTTACCTCAATACCGAGCCCATGCTCCAAACGTAAGCTCCAAGCTTACCCGCTTCCAAAGCGTCCACAAGAGGCAACCTAGATAATCCACAACATGATTATCAATCCATTTCCAAATCAAACATTAAATCTCAAATAATTATTCATTTTACTTCAATCTCTTTTATAGATCAAATTACCAATTATATCATGAATCACACATTATTTCTTCTCATTACACTATATCACACTATACCATCATCCCTTTAAACATCATATTTATATCATTTTCCATCAAATTCACAACCTTTACATCATTTTTCCTCCAAACCACTCTATGGTTCGAATTCCTCAAGGTTGATTCTACAAGGTTTTCAATTCCATTTTAACACACACACTAATCATCTCATCATATTATCAACCTATACCAATGGTCCACCATTCAATTATTCAATTACACCACATGCCAATTTCACAAAATTATGAAACTCAACCCAAAATTTCCTAAGTTAAAAACCTAACTTTTTCACCAAAATTTATCATAGCATTTCTAGCTTTCATGCATCATTCTAAGGCATTTTCATCTAATAGCATTTTTCCATTTGAGGTCTCTATCATCACACATCTAAAATCAAAGGTTTGAACACAAATTTCTAGATCTATGAATTCAACCATAAAAATACCACAAATATACTCACCATCAAGTGTAGGAACACCACCAAGGCTCCATCAATCCAAAGGAGATCCAAAACTCTCAAACTCTCCAAGAACACCATAGGGGTCGGATCTGAGTTTGTCCAAAACGCAGCAATGGGGGTGGTTTCATGGCTTCTAAGTGTTACCAATGGATCTAGAAGGTTGTTTACAATAGATTTCAACACCAAAATCAAGTGATTTGGTGGAGAATAGAGAAAATGGTGAGGGAAGAGAGAAATGCTCATGATTCTTCAACAATGGGGGAGGTCACGGTGAGAAGAAGAGAAAGAAGAGAGAGAGGGCGTGAGGGTGAGCGGAAAAAGTGAGGGAACTTAAGTGGGTTTTGATCCCACGGGTCCCCCACGCGATCTAACTTTAATCCCGATAAAAATTATGATCACAAATTCTTAATCTACATATTTTTCCAGTCCATGACATATTTTTATTTCCTCAAAATATTGATAAAAATTTCACACTTATCGGTACACTCGTACCGCAGTATCTTTCACTTAAAAGTCACTATTCATCACTTTTTCACAATTTTGCCTACTCACTCAATTTTCCGTCCTGATTCCATTTCCAGTATTATTTTTGTCATATTAAATCTCTAACTCCATTTTTCAAGCCTCGGTTCACGTCTTTGGCAAATTACCATTTTGCCCTTTTAGCCCATTTTGGCCCTAATTCTCGGATTTTCACTAATCCTTCCCTTTTAAACCCACATTTTATCACATAAATTCACATTTAATTTTCCGAGGTGTTATAGGCTCTATATCATTTCTTACACACGACCCCCTTTGTATGATGCATATCATGATCTCAAGTCAGCACGAAAAGGTCACTATTGCAAAAATTCAATTATTGTCTCAGATAATATGTACAACCACATTACTCAAAATTTATATATTTTGTTAATTATTAAGATTTAGATTTGAATGCACGTCGTAACAGATTCGACCCCTAAAAATTGGATATAGGTGGAGAAAAAATCTCAACAACATGTTAACTCAATTATTTTTATTATACTACATGATTATGAGTATTAAATTATTTTATCAAAAGAGAAATAATATATTCCAAAAATTAAGGGCCAATTTGAATTGTGTTTCCGAAAATAGTTATTTAATTTTCAAAATAAAAAACATATTTGATAAGGCCTATTTTATAAAATTAGTCTAAAAATTAAATATATTTTAGTCTTTAGAATCAAATATAGAAAATATGTCTACATTTTTTTTTTGACTTTTTTTTTTGAAATATTTTTTTGACTTTTAAAACATAAAAACACTTATTTTATAAAAAAAATTAAAACACA
>JAVKPL010003282.1:0-19605 GCA_032173675.1 Gastrolobium villosum
AAACATAACTACGTACTTAATGATTAAACCGAAAGAAACAGTTTATAAAAAAAAAAAAAAAAACGAAAGAAACACATTAAACTATCGAAATACACAAAAAATCAAGTAAACAAAATGGGAAATCGTTGAGATATATAGTCTCACATTGGTTAGATGAACAACTAATGTGGAGTTTATAAGTTCTTGGGCACTCCCACCATTTGATCTAACTTTTGGGATAATGTATCTCAAGGTTCTTTATATGGTATCAGAGCCTCACCATCCCCACTTTAAAGTGGAATTAAATAAAAAGCACAAAAAACAATTTCCACGCTTCTAGCCTAAAAGGCTCTTGTGTGAGGGAGCGAGTTGAGATATATAGTCCCACATTAGTTAGATAAACGACTAATGTGGAGTTTATAAGGCCTTGGACACTCTCACACTTTGAGCTAGCTTTTAGGGTGGTGTATCCCAAGGTTCTTTACAGAAATAGTAGTCTTATGTCACATAAGACTATTATCTCATGTTATACACCCATAGAAATTTGTGTCCATTTTTTTTTTCTTTTTTAAATATAGACCCTACAACTTTGTTTTTCCCACATGAGATACCTATCTTATGCAAATTAATAACTCCCAAACAAAAAAGGCAAAAAAAAAAAATGGACAAGAATCATCGTATTTTTAAAGTAAAAAGGTATATAGTCTTTATTTAATTTAAAATATATTAAATTTTAAATTATTAAAACTTAAAAATAAATATATTCTTGATTGCTCTCTTTAAAAATAAGCTCAATGTAACTCTTTTTGCAAAAAAAATTAATCGGGCATCAACAAAGTTTGACACAATTGGTAGATAACTGGGTCTCTAGTATACTGATAAATATTCAATTCTTGATTGTGTATATGGAAAATACTTTATCGATAGAAATAAAACTCATATCGGTGATTTCTGCCTGGATTAATCTCCCCCTATCAGCCAGAAGATACTCTAAGTTCTACTAAAAAAAATATTAAACGGGCAAAGCAGATAAAAAAAAAATTAGTGTTTCTCATTTTATATAAGATAAATTTATTTTTTACATAGATATACAAGTGTATGTGATTCATATCTTTTTTTTCTCTATCTTCTCCTCATATATGCCTCACACACTTTTATACTTATAGATAAATTTAACTGAGAAAATTAAATAAAAAAAAAAAACACATTAAAATGGTCGTTTAGCCCACCAGAACTTTGATTTGTCTTCGGATTCAAGTTGTATGTTTAGCATTGCGCAGGTCCTGCAGCCTTAAATTATACCAAAAATGAATTCTTTATTTTACATAGTTCTTAGTTACCTTAGGTGAAACAAAAAGGATTGGTTTCTCCTATAATCACTGGACAGGAAACAAACATCAATATACAGTTTTTCCTTTAACATGTAAACTTATATAACACAAAAGAAAAATGCAATAAAAGATAACTTACCTTAAACAAGTCAAGATGTAAGACACTAGGACTAAAGACATGCATTTCCTTAAACCTTAGGATTACCTTTTATCTGCTACCATTGATTCTATGAAACTAAGCTAAAACAGCTACAGGGCAACTCTCCTTTGGCAAGTTAATGACACTGAGCTTTGGTAGCTCATCCAATAATACTGACTTTACTTGCCATGAGAGAGGTGCCCTATTGCTGATTTGCTTATTGATGAAGTTTTGAACTTTGAATTGGTGCTTGTGCCTTGAACTGCTCCTGATTTGTGTGTGTGACACTTGAGAAGTTTTTATAGCAAAGAAGATGGAATAAACCACTGAAACGTTGGCATATGCTGAGGGGTTATGCTATGGATATCCACTAACTGCTGACATTTGTTCAGTTTTGATGCTCATAAATTGCAGATTCCTAATAGCGAAGGGTCACAAAGCTTTTTTGGTCCATACAAGTTACAACCATTTCAGATTCTTATGTACTTTAAAGAAGAGAAGTGGAGAAAAGAAGTTGTGACCAAAATCAGGGTATTTAATTTTTAATCATATCAAAGATGCCGAGTGACATTGCCCTCTTAAGCCCAAGGGTCTTATAACTTATCTTTTTGCCTTTCTTTTTCTCTTTATGTGTTTGCTTTAAATGTCTCCTAGTTCAGCAGGTTTTGGGTTTTCCTTTTTTATTTCTCTATTATGCCTTTTAAATTTAAACATATTCTCCTTTGTAGATTTTTAGAACCCATTACAAGATTTCCTTGGCAAAGTTGATTTGGCCCTCAATTTTGTCTCCTTTTGTAGTACAGCTTGCTAAGGTTCCTGTAAATAGATCATTTATATTATTTTGTAATCTACCGAGAATGCATATATATCACATATAAAATTCAGTACATAGAATGTGACAGACAATTAGGAGGATATTCCTAATTATTCCAGCAATTTTATAATTCTATTAATACTTCTACTATATTTTAAACAAAGATTAACACAAAAGAGAATAAAACTTAGTTTAAGGTGCTCACAGTCATAGAACTTTCGTTCACTAGATATGTATAAAAATTTGATTCCACATGTCTTCTGTACTTTCTGAACTTGGACAATTTTAAGATAACTTTTTATGTGCAGTTTCTTTTATATTATCGTGGATTAATATAGATAAAACCTGAACAATTTGGATGACAATTGTTACATATATATAAAGGGTTTTATAAGAGTTATGTTGTGGGAAAAATGATTGTGTAATGTTATAGAGATTCATTTTGCGTGCCAGAGTCTTTTTTTTTTTTTTTTGCGCTGCGGGCCCCACAAAATGTTGTGAGTGTAGGAAAGTTTTTCTGGTCATGTTAAATGATAGATGATAAACCCATATATAAAACTGTTAGTTTCAGAGATGAAAAATAGAATTGAGAAATGAAGTACTAATATTGATTGATGCATGACAATATAACTTATACAGCAAAATAAAAAAGAAAACTGCTCACCACTACATAACTTCCCATCAAAGTAGAAAAGAAAACTCTTCACTACATAACTACCTATTAAAGCATAAGAGTAACTGCTCACTACATAACAACTCATTGAAAAGAAATGAAAACTAACTCTTAAATAATTAAAAACATCAAACTGCAGTTTCTAAAGCATGATTCTAACACTCCTCCTTGCTTTTGGAGCTGCAAACACCAATCTTCTCCCTTAGATCTTCAAATTTGCTTGCAGGTTCACAAAACGCTACATTGCATCTTAGATAAATATTGGACAACAACCTTGTTCCACGAATTGGTGGGTCTGGTGGGTCATCTTCATGAAAATAAACATCCCTACTGATAATTATCTTCCCATTTTGAGGTTGATACACTTTGGAGGCTTTGGAGGAAGAGCTATAGCCAACAAAGATTCCTGGTTTTGACTTTTGGTCAAGTTTATCACGCTTTACCTGTGGAATATGAGAGAAACACAAACAACCGAACACTCTAAGGAAATCGAGTGAAGGTTTATAGTCGTACCATGCCTCAAATGGAGTTTTGTCCTCCAATGCCTTTTGTAAGAAGACAGCAGTGTTTGCTGCCTCAGCCTAGAAATCCTTTGGCAACTCTTTTTCGTGAAGCATACATCGAGTCATTTCCATTGTGTACTTGTTTCTTCGCTCACTTACTCATTTTGTTGCGGAGTGTATGGAACAGTGAGTTGGTGTTCAATGCCAGATTCTTCACAAAAAATATTAAATTGTTATGAAGTACACTCCTTTCCATTGTCAGTCCTAATGCATTGAATGATACAACCACTTTGGTTCTCCACTGTTTTCTTGAACTTCCAAAACAGGCTAGCCACTTCTAATTTGTGCTTCATGAAAAAAATCCAACACATTCTGCTAAAATCACCTATAACATAGTAACGACTACCTGCAAGTGATTGAGTTCTTTGAGGACCAGCAACATCTGAGTGGATCAATTGCAGCTTATTGGAGGCTCTCCAACTTGACTTAGGAAATGGATTTCTGTTTTGTTTGCCAAATTGACAGGCATTACAATTTAGTAAATAATCTGCACAGGTTGGTAAATCATTTGATATCTCCTTCTTTTTCATCAGTAACATATTTGAGAGGTGACAATGGCCTAGTCTCTTGTGCCAAGTCTCAGCCACATTCTCCTTTGTGGAAACAACAGCTTGCTCCTCCTTGATTGGTTCAAATGAGAAACTCTTGCCTCTCATTTTTGCTCTGATGATTTCCTTTCCATTTGCATCTTGAATGAGACAAACTCTATATTCGAAAAAGCACTTTGAATCCTTTTTCAATGAGCTGTCCAACACTTAACAAATTCTGATCAATATCAGGTACAAAAAGAACATCTGAGATTGACTTTGTACCTGAATTTGTTAGAATAGAAATAGTTCCTATTCCCTTTACCAAAATATGGTCACCATTACCGATTCTGACTTTTGTGATTGGTGTGGGTTTTAACTCACTGAACAGACTTCGATCGTGAGTCATGTGGTTTGTACACCCACTGTCAATCAGCCAGCTCTCACTAGATTCATTGCTGGAGAAGCAAGTGGCTACGAACAGTTGATCCTCCTCTTCTTCGTCAACAACTTGAGCATCTGCCTCCTGCATCTGATTTTTGCATACCACTGCCTCATGCCCAAATTGACCGCATTTGGAGGATTTTGCATCTGGCCTCCAGAGTTACCATTCCTGCTACTTGAAGAAAAAGAATCAGAGTTACCTTCTTGCACTTTCTTATTTTTATCAGCTTCATGATATTTTGCAGGTAGAGCTCCTTCAATGACACCTTCTTGCCTCATGGCTCTTCTTTTCTCTTGTGCTTGCAAAGCATTCAACAATTCAGCAAGAGTGATGCTTGACATATCTTTAGTATTCTCTAAGGATGTAATTGTGGCCTCGAATTTTATTATAAATCTTTTTCTCAAAACTTATTTGATCTAATTTCTGCTTATAATAGTAAAAGAAACTAAAAATGAGAGGATACAAATAACCTGTTATTTAAAAATAAATAATTTTTTTTCTATAATCTTAATTATCTCTTTAAGTGAGTTAAATATTCGGATACCTCCACAATTTGAGTTAAAAAAATAGATCTGTACAAGTACGATGCGAGACAAATTTAGAATCAGGCTCTGTGACAATTATCCATTAAATTTCTAGTTGCAAATAATTGAGATGTTTGACAATTTGTGGTTCTCCTTCTCTCCATTCTTATTTCTTTTTCTTCTATTAGCTTGTCTGATTCGTCCATTTTAATAAATTATTACAAGTGAACATTTCTAATTACAGAAAACCATGAATTTGAAATACACACTGATGAAAGAATTTTGTGTGGCTGACGAAATATAAGTCATGGTCATACATCTAATACCACAGACCAAACAAAACAAAATCACGCTCTACGAGTCATGGTCATACTTTGAAAATCATTTTTTATATTTCTTTTAATAAAAAGAAACATAACTACGTACTTAATGATTAAACCGAAAGAAACAGTTTATAAAAAAAAAAACCGAAAGAAACACATTAAACTATCGAAATACACAAAAATCAAGTAAACAAAAAAGGCAAAAAGATGGACATCAACAAAGTTTGACACAATTGGTAAATAGTTAGGTTGCTGATAAGTTATGAAGTACTAATACCTCAAAAATTCTGATGTGTCGTGTCCGACATTTTCAGACACACCGACACTCTCCGACATTTCAACACGCTTATAGAAATTCAAAAAAAAATTTAAAGGTTGCGTTATATTGAGTTTTTAGTTCCAACTATTAAATTCGTTGGATTACAATTACTATTTTATTGAGTTTAATATAAATATTTTGGATATCTTATGTTTCTGTGCAAAATTTATGAATATTATAAGTTTGGATTTATTTATTTTTTATTAAATTATTGAATATTAAATATAATATACACTGCATAATTTAAAAATATTATTTAATATCAAAACGAATCCTAACGTGTCGAAATCTAACATTTTTTAGAATTAACTTGTCGAAGTGTCGTGTCGTATCGTGTCACGTGTTTCATGTCGGTATCGGTGCTACATAACTGATAAGTGTTCAATTCTTGGCGGTGTATATGGAAAATACTTTATTGATAGAAATAAAACTCATATCGGTGATTTCTACCTGGATTAATCTTCCGCTATCAAAGATACTCTAAGTTCTACTAAAAAAAATATTAAACGGGCAAAGCAAATAAAGGGAAAAGTTAAATATGAAGCAATATGTTTACCAAAAAAAAAAAAAAAATAGTGTTTCTCATTTTATATAAGATAAATTTATTTTGTAGATATAAAAGTGTATGTGATTCGTATCTTTTCTTTCTCTTTTTTCTCCTCATATATGCCTCACACACTTGTATACGTAAGTAATAGATAAATTTATTTCTTATAATATGAGAAAATTAAATAAATAAAAAAAACACATTAAAATGGTCGTTTAGCCCAGAACTTTGATTTGTCTTCGGATTCAAGTTGTGTGTTTAGCATTGCGCAGGTCCTGCATGTGTTGAATGAATATGCTGTGTGAAGGTAAGAAGACTAGTTTAACCCCGCAACACAATCAAGGACAGCAGCAGCATATGTTTTCACAGTGTTCAAAACCAACGACAGCAAGAAAATCAAGAGCCTAAAACAACCTAACTTTTACTATTGATTAAAAGAAAAGAGACCCTCTTCCTTGAATGAGTGCGTGGATGCTCCTTTTTATTTTTTTAGTTTGAGATAGGTTAAAAAAGAAAATTTGAGCCTAAAGTAACAGACTTAATGAAAGTTGTAGTTAATTACTTTTTTAGTGCTGAAAGTCTATAGGCAGAATGAAATGTTTTATCATTAATCAAACTAATGAAGATATTTAGAAGTTATTTGTTTTATCATTCACGCAATGCTTCGAAGATAGCTTAGTATTCTTGTTGGATAAATCATCTGCAGTTCTGATCCTCTTTACTTTTATACTTCATTAACATTGGACCAACTTTCTTGAATGCTTAAATTGGGCTCCTTGTTTCTGCTGTCGCTGCTGATGAGAAAAGTTGCACCAAACTATTAACATTAGGATTCTGGGGCCGTATCCTGCCTAAAAGAAAAAAACACATCAGGATACGGACGCGTATCCTGATGAAAATAAGTGTTGCTGCACATTTACCCATCTGAAGCGACATGAGAACTATTAAAGCCGCTTAAATTATACCAAAAATGAATTCTTTATTTTGCATAGTTCTTAGTTACCTTAGGTGAAACAAAAAGGATTGGTTTCTCCTATAATCACTGGACAGGAAACAAACATCAATATACAGTTTTTCCTTTAACATGTAAACTTATATAACACAGAAGAAAAATGCAATAAAAGATAACTTACCTTAAACAAGTCAAGATGTAAGACACTAAGACTAAAAGACATGCATTTCCTTAAACCTTAGGATTACCTTTTATCTGCTACCATTGATTCTATGAAACTAAGCTAAAACAGCTACAGGGCAACTCTCCTTTGGCAAGTTAATGACACTGAGCTTTGGTAGCTCATCCAAAAATACTGACTTTACTTGCCATGAGAGAGGTGCCCTATTGCTGATTTGCTTATTGATGAAGTTTTCAACTTTGAATTGGTGCTTGTGCCTTGAACTGCTCCTGATTTGTGTGTGTGACACTTGAGAAGTTTTTATAGCAAAGAAGATAGAATAAACCACTGAAGCATTGGCATATGCTGAGGGGTTATGCTATGGATATCCACCAACTGCTGACATTTGTTCAGTTTCGATGCTCATAAATTGCAGATTCCTAATAAGGAAGGGTCACAAAGCTTTTTTGGTCCATACAAGTTACAACCATTTCAGATTCTTATGTACTTTAAAGAAGAGAAGTGGAGAAAAGAAGTTGTGACCAAAATCAGGGTATTTAATTTTTAATCATATCAAAGAGGCCGAGTGACATTGCCCTCTTAAGCACAAGGGTCTTATACCTTATCTTTTTGCATTTCTTTTTCTCTTTATGTGTTTGCTTTAAATGTCTCCTAGTTCAGCAGGTTTTGGGTTTTCCTTTTTTATTTCTCTATTGTGCCTTTCAATTTCAAACATATTCTCCTTTGTAGATTTTTATAACCCATTACAAGATTTCCTTGGCAAAGTTGATTTGGTCCTCAATTTTGTCTCCTTTTGCAGTACAGCTTGCTAAGGCTCATGTAAATAGATCATTTATATTATTTTGTAATCTACCAAGAATGCATATCACATATAAAATTCAGTACATAGAATGTGACACACAATTAGGAGGATATTCCTAATTATCCCTGCAATTTTATAATTCTATTAATACTTCTACTATATTTTAAACAAAGATTAACACAAAAGAGAATAAAACTTAGTTTAAGGTGCTCACAGTCATAGAACTTTCGTTCACTAGATATGTATAAAAATTTGATTCCACATGTCTTCTGTACTTTCTGAACTTGGACAATTTTAAGATAACTTTTTATGTGCAGTTTCTTTTATATAATCGTGGATTAATATAGATAAAACCTGAACAATTTGGATGACAATTGTTACATATATATAAAACTGTTAGTTTCAGAGATGAAAAATAGAATTGAGAAATGAAGTACTAATATTGATTGATGCATGACAATACAACTTATACAGCAAAATAAAAAAGAAAACTGCTCACTACTACATAACTTCCCATCAAAGTAGAAAAGAAAACTCTTCACTACGTAACTACCCATTAAAGCATAAAAGTAACTGCTCACTACATAACAACTCATTAAAAAGAAATGAAAACTAACTCTTAAATAATTAAAAACATCAAATTGCAGTTTCTAAAGCATGATTCTAACACTCCTCCTTGCTTTTGGAGCTGCAAACACCAATCTTCTCCCTTAGATCTTCAAATTTGCTTGCAGGTTCACAAATGGCTACATTGCATCTTTGATAAATATTGGACAATAACCTTGTTCCACGAATTGGTGGGTCTGGTGGGTCATCTTCATGAAAATAAATATCCCTACTGATAATTATCTTCCCATTTTGAGGTTGATACACTTTGTAGGCTTTGGATGAAGAGCTATAGCCAACAAAGATTCCTGGTTTTGACTTTTGGTCAAGTTTATCACGCTTTACCTGTGGAATATGAGAGAAACACAAACAACCGAACACTCTAAGGAAATCGAGTGAAGGTTTATAGTCGTACCATGCCTCAAATGGAGTTTTGTCCTCCAATGCCTTTTGCAAGAAGACAACAGTGTTTGCTAGAAATTCTTTGGCAACTCTTTTTCGTGAAGTATAATAACCCACACTAATAGTTGTGGATTTAATATTGAAGAATAATTAGAAGTAAAAGAAATAAAGCCACCTTTGGTGAAAAAGGAGTTAAAATGACAGTCAAGGGGTAAAAAATGCAGGTAAATAAAGTTACCTGGAAAGTGAAAGTAAAGTTAGAAATAAGACTAAAAAAATATTCTAGTCCATTGGGTAAAGTTTGGTAATGAATGGAGGTGTGTAGATAAATAAGTTGTTACCCAATTAAAGTATCTTAATATTTACAAAGCGTAACTCCTTTTATTTTCTTCTTCCTACGCGTCTTTTCTTTCCTCTTCTTTGTGCTTCACCGTGGCTTTCATGGTGTTGGGGGGGGGGGGGGTTAGGGTTCTCTCTCTCTCTCTCCTCTCTTTCTCACTCATCTAGCCACCAAAAACACAAAGTCCCAACATGAAAGTTGCTCCTTAGATCCTTAGAAAGAAAACCCATAGTGTGTTTTTCACCTTGTGAAGCAATTTTGAGTGAGAATTTCCCTCCATGGCAGCTCGCGGTACTGTTCATCTCCATGGGAAATTGTTGAATTTTTGAGTGATTCCTTGCTTGGAGATTAATCCTTTGAGTGCTTAGGAGTCATTCAAGGTAAGATGCCCTATTTCCTATGGCTAGATTCTTGATCTTCATGATTTATTTTTATGAGTATTATTTTGTGGGAAAGCTTTTGATTCTCAAATTTAAATTGATGGAAATGAGTATGATTTATAATTGATTATGGTGGTGAAGTTGTCAAAGCAAGTTTGGTTGTGAATAAAAGTTGTAAATGATCTTTGAAGAGCCCAATATGGTTCAGCCATGGGGTGTAAAAATATGCACACTAAGTGTTTGTAAAATTGTCCAAGAGGAGTCTTAAAATTAGAATTAAAACTATGATGAATTAAGTGATGAAATGGTTGTAGGTTTCAAGATTTTAGTGAGATTTAAATCAAGGTGAATCTGCCCTAGGCATGACAAAGGGTGTGGAAGTGAATTTATAAGGATTTAATGAGATTAAGATAACTCTTATATGCATTGGAATTGATTGGATAATGATTCAATGAATTAGAAAGTGAAATGAAATCTGGTTTTCCTCTTTATATGTGTATTGACCTAGTGTCTTTAAAATAGGGGCTGAGGTTGTTTGTGGACTTAATTAATGAATTAAAGAAGGCTAAGTCATGCATCGAAAGTTAGACTAAAATATTGGAATCATGAAATTGGCACGGTTTTCTTTATGTGCCTCTTAGCCATTTACAAAGGAAGTATGTTTTAAGAGTGACTGTTTGTGCTAGTGAGCACTTATACAGTCTAAGCACTATATGATTAGATGTGTAAACCTTTGGTTGAGTTAGATAAAAATAAAAATGAATAAGTTCCTTCTTTGGGCCTTATATGTGATTATGGAGATTTTAAAAGAAGGTATGTGTTAGGAGTTACTGTTTTACAAAGCGAGCATACTTTTATGCGTGGAATAATATTCTAAGGTGTATGGACCTTCGCTTTGGTGAAATAAAAAAGAAAATAAGGTAGCCCCTTTGTATGGCCTTAATATGAGTTTTGGCCATTCTCAAAGGAGGTATATGTTCGAAGATATTGTTCGCAAAGTGAGAATACTTTTATGCATAAAATAATTTATATAGGTGGATAAGCTTGGGTTTAGGCACTAGACAAAGATAAATCTTATAGCTCATTTTTAATGTACATTCTGCCTTAAATTGGGAAAAATAGGCTTTTAGGTACTAGGAGGAGTAATGAGTGTTCTAAAGGCCTTTTAGGACTATCCTAAGACTAAGTGAATATGTGGAATTTTGTGGGGATTTGTTGAACAAAGAGCCACCCACTCATGACTTAATATGATTAAGTAAAAAGAAAATAAACAATAAAGTGTGTGTCTTGTATATTTACATGGCATTATATCATTTTATTGAGTTTTGTGTTGAATTCCTTCTCTAGGTGTGCCTAGGGACTGTGAACGTTTGGATTCTCGTGGGGCAAGATAAGTAACTTGTTCTTCAAGTAAGCAAATTGTAAAGCTCCAAGAGGTAAGCTCTATGTTTATGGGGTTCGCTCCTACTTTGTGTTCCGCCATAGTGTACGGACTGTGGTCAGGTTGTATGATAGGTATTAGATATATGATATAGATGCATTCATATAGAGCTATATGATGATGTGATATGATATGGTTTAATGTGTTTACTTTGATATGTTTTGATGTTATTTCTGTAATGATATCTGACTATTGACTTGTTTATGCACTGATGTTCGCTTGGGGTCCTCCCTGGGGACTAAGTGTGTATATATCTGTTATATGTTGAGTTCTGCTTGGGGTCCTCCCTTGGGAACATGTGCACTGCTTTCCGCTTGGGGCCCTCCCTTGGGATTAATTGTGTACACCTCTGTTATGTGATGATCTTTGGCCATTGATCCTATGTACACTGATGTCTTCTTGGGGTTTCCCTGAGATTGACGATGTACGCCTCTGACATGTTCTGGTTCCGCTTGGGGTCCTCCCTTGGGAACACGTGCGTTAATTTCCGCTTGGGGTCATCCCTTGGGAATAACGGCGCACGCCTCTGATATGATATGGGTATATGTTTTGTTTAGTTATGATATTTGTTACGTGCGTTGATTTCCGCTTGGGGTCATCCCTTGGGAATGACTGCGTACGGCTCTGATAAATTTGTGTTTATGTTTTGTTTAGTTATGATATTTGTTACGTGCGTTGATTTCCGCTTGGGGTCATCCCTTGGGAATGACTGCGTACGTCTCTGATAAGATTTGTGTTTATGCTTTGTTTGGTTATGGTATTTGTTACGTGCGTTGATTTCCGCTTGGGGTCATCCCTTGGGAATGACTGCGTACGTCTCTGATAAGATTTGTGTTTATGCTTTGTTTAGTTAGGATATTTGATTACATGATATGTTATACGAGATATGTTCAGTATAGTTTGATATATGATGTTTTGTATATTATGTATCTTACTGTCATGCAGGAAGCGAGCCCAGGGTATGGAGAGTTCTTTATAAACCTGGAGCTTACTAGAGATTCGTCTCTAACCCCGTTTGGGGATATGATTTCAGGAACACAGTTAATTGAAGAGCCCTCATGGGACAAGGACACTACCCGTGGCTAGAGGTACTAGTATGAGGATATTGAGTTCTGGGTAGCCGGAGGCTACTATTTATTATAGATGTTATTTTTGGAGAACAGGTATTGTTGTATAGTGTTCTATTCATTTGGTGATCATGACGTCTGATCCTTTATTTTGTATATGGCTGGTATATGGTTTGTACATGTCTTTCAGTTGGATGCATGTACATTTGAGTATTCAGGCATGTTGATATGATGATGTAGTATTCAGTTTATGTTTATGTGTTGGATTGCATGTTGTTAGACATAGTGGCACGGAGCCAAGTTATGCATGCGCCCATGGATGGGTATATGATCCTATATGGATATCTGGTATGTCTGAAAGCATATACTGTATAAATTGTCTATCAGGGTACCTTGAGAATGAGATTTGCAAATCCCTAGTTGTCCGATTTACAGAGGTTACTCTGTCCGATTTTCGTCTCCGTCAAATAAGAATTAAATTAGAAGAAGTATGCAATGTGAAAAAAGATTAAAGAAAAAGAAAAAGTTAGCTCGTATTTTCGTAAGTTAAGCCTTTCGCTGTTTCTGTTTGTATCATATGTATGTTAAATTGAACCGGCTCGTGATGGGGATGTTACATGAAGCATACATCGAGTCATTTCCATTGTGTACTTGTTTCTTCGCTCGCTTACTCATTTTGTTGCGGAGTGTATAGAACAGTGAGTTGGTGTTCAATGCTAGATTCTTCACAAAAAGTATTAAATTGTTATGAAGTACACTCCTTTCCATTGTCAGTCCTAATGCATTGAATGATATAACCACTTTGGTTCTCCACTGTTTTCTTGAACTTCCAAAACAGGCTAGCCACTTCTAATATGTGCTTCATGAAAAAAATCCAACACATTCTGCTAAAATCACCTATAACATAGTAACGACTAGCTGCAAGTGATTGAGTTCTTTGAGGACCAGCAACATCTGAGTGGATCAATTGCAGCTTATTGGAGGCTCTCCAACTTGACTTAGGAAATGGATTTCTGTTTTGTTTGCCAAATTGACAGGCATTACAATTTGGTAAATAATCTGCACAGGTTGGTAAATCATTTGATATCTCCTTCTTTTTCATCAATAACATATTTGAGAGGTGACAATGGCCTAGTCTCTTGTGCCAAGTCTCGGCCACATTCTCCTTTGTGGAAACAACAGCTTGCTCCTCCTTGATTGGTTCAAATGAGAAACTCTTGCCTCTCATTTTTGCTTTGATGATTTCCTTTCCATTTGCATCTTGAATGAGACAAACTCTATCTTCGAAAAGCACTTTGAATCCTTTTTCAATGAGCTGTCCAACACTTAACAAATTCCGATCAATATCAGGTACAAAAGGAACATCTGAGATTGACTTTGTACCTGAATTTGTTAGAATAGAAATAGTTCCTATTCCCTTTACCAAAATATGGTCACCATATTACCGATTCTGACTTTTGTGATTGGTGTGGGTTTTAACTCACTGAACAGACTTCGATCGTGAGTCATGTGGTTTGTACACCCACTGTCAATCAGCCAGCTCTCACTAGATTCATTGCTGGAGAAGCAAGTTGCTACGAACAGTTGATCCTCCTCTTCTTCGTCAACAACTTGAGCATCTGCCTCCTGCATCTGATTTTTGCATACCACTTCCTCATGCCCAAATTGACCGCATTTGGAGGATTTTGCATCTGGCCTCCTCCAACATTTGAAAGGAGGGTGGCCTTTCTTCCCACAATGATGACAAGGAGGATATTGCCCCTTGAAATTTCCATTCCTGCTACTTGAAGAAAAACAACCAGAGTTACCTTCTTGCACTTTCTTATTTTTATCAACTTCATGATATTTTGCAGGTAGAGCTCCTTCAATGACACCTTCTTGCCTCATGGCTCTTCTTTTCTCTTGTGCTTGCAAAGTATTCAACAATTCAGCAAGAGTGATGCTTGACATATCCTTAATATTCTCTAAGGATGTAATTGTGGCCTCAAATTTTATTATAAATTTTTTTCTCAAAACTTATTTGATCTAATTTCTGCTTATAATAGTAAAAGAAACTAAAAATGAAAGGATACAAATAACCTGTTATTTAAAAAAAAATAATTTTTTTTCTATAATCTTAATTATCCCTTTAAGTGAGTTAAATATTCGGATACCTCCACAATTTGAGTTAAAAAAATAGATCTGTACAAGTACGATGCGAGACAAATTTAGAATCAGGCTCTGTGACAATTATCCATTAAATTTCTAGTTGCAAATAATTGAGATGTTTGACAATTTGTGGTTCTCCTTCTCTCCATTCTTATTTCTTTTTCTTCTATTTGCTTGTCTGATTCGTCCATTTTAATAAATTATTACAAGTGAACATTTCTAATTACAGAAAACCATGAATTTGAAATACACACTGATGAAAGAATTTTGTGTGGCTGACGAAATATAAGTCATGGTCATACATCTAATACCACAGACCAAACAAAACAAAATCACGCTCTACGAGTCATGGTCATACTTTGAAAATCATTTTTTATATTTCTTTTAATAAAAAGAAACATAACTACGTACTTAATGATTAAACCGAAAGAAACAGTTTATCAAAAAAAAAAAAAAAAAAAACCGAAAGAAACACATTAAACTATCGAAATACACAAAAATCAAGTAAACAAAAAAGGCAAAAAAAATGGACAAGAATCATCGTATTTTTAAAGTAAAAAGGTATATAGTCTTTATTTAATTTAAAATATATTAAATTTTAATTTATTAAAACTTAAAAATAAATATATTCTTGAATATTGCTCTCTTTACAAATAAGCTCACTCTAACTCTTTTTCCAAAAAAAAATAAAATAATCAGATACCAACAAAGCTCGGCACAATTGTTAGATAATTGGGTCTTTTAAGAAGTATGCTGATAAGTGTTCGATTCTTGGTCGTGTATATGAAAAAGACTTTATTGATAGAAATAAAACTCATTTCGGTGATTTCTACCAAGATTAATCTTCCACGGTCAGCCAGAGATACTCTAAGTTCTACTCAAAAAAAAAAAAAAAAAAATTTAATGTGGCAAAGCAAATAAAGGGAAAAAGTTAAATATAAAGGAACATGTTTAAAAAAAAAAAAAAAAGGGTTTTATATTTCTCATTCAACGTGAGAATTGAATTCTCATGTTGTAGAGATAAAAAGTATGTGGGACCTATATGTTAAAAAAATTATGTGTAAGATTCACGTTGACATGAAAATCGAAGAATGTGTAGAAAAATTCAAATTCTCATGTTAATTGAGAATTATAAAACCAAAAATAAAATAGTGTTTCTCATTTTACATCAAATAAATTTATTTTCTAAGCACTTATAAAAGTGTACTTGGTTCGTATTTTTTCTTTCTATATCTTCTTCTTATATATGCCCCACACACTTTTATACATATATAATTGATACATTTATCTCTTAGAACATGAGAAAATTAAATAAATAAATAATAAAACACATTAAAATGGTCGTTTAGCCCGGGACTTTGATTTGTCTTCATATTCAAGTTCTGTGTTTAGCATTGCGCAGGTCCTGCATGAGTTGAATGAATATGCTGTGTGAAGGTAAGAAGACTAGTTTAACCCCACAACACAATCAAGGACAGCAGCAGCATATGTTTTCACAGTGTTCAAAACCAACAACAGCAAGAAAATCAAGAGCCTAAAACAACCTAACTTTTACTATTGATTAAAAGAAAAGAGACCCTTTTCCTTGAATGAGTGCGTGGATGCTCCTTTTTATTTTTTTAGTTTGAGATAGGTTAAAAAAGAAAATTTGAGTCTAAAGTAACAGACTTAATGAAAGTTGTAGTTAATTATTTTTTTAGTGCTGAAAGTCTATAGGCTGAATGAAATGTTTTATCATTAATCAAACTAATGAAGATATTTAGAAGTTATTTGTTTTATCATTCACGCAATGCTTCGAAGATAGCTTAGTATTCTTGTTGGATAAATCATCTGCAGTTCTGATCCTCTTTACTTTTATATTTCATTAACATTGAACCAACTTTCTTGAATGGTTAGATTGGGCTTCCCTGTCGCTGCTGATGAGAAAAGTTGCAGCAAATTATTAATACTAGGATACGGGGCCGTATCCTGGCCAAAAAAAAACACATCAGGATACGGACGTGTATCTTGATGAAAATAAGTGTTGCTGCAAAAAGTTGCAGCAAACTATTAACACTAGGACATGGGGCCGTATCCTGGCCTAAAAAAAAAACACATTAGAATACGGACGCGTATCCTAATGAAAATAAGTGTTGCCGCATATTTTCTCATTTGCAGCGACATGAGAACTATTAAAGCCGCTTAAATTATACCAAAAATGAATTCTTTATTTTGCATAGTTCTTAGTTACCTTAGGTGAAATAAAAAGGATTGGTTTCTCCTATAATCACTGGACAGGAAACAAACATCAATATACAGTTTTTCCTTTAACATGTAAACTTATATAACACAAAAGAAAAATGCAATAAAAGATAACTTACCTTAAACAAGTCAAGATGTAAGACACTAAGACTAAAAGACATGCATTTCCTTAAACCTTAGGATTACCTTTTATCTGCTACCATTCTATGAAACTAAGCTAAAACAGCTACAGGGCAACTCTCCTTTGGCAAGTTAATGACACTGAGCTTTGGTAGCTCATCCAATAATACTGACTTTACTTGCCAGGAGAGAGGTGCCCTATTGCTGATTTGCTTATTGATGAAGTTTTCAACTTTGAATTGGTGCTTGTGCCTTGAACTGCTCCTGATTTGTGTGTGTGACACTTGAGAAGTTTTTATAGCAAAGAAGATGGAATAAACCACTGAAGCATTGGCATATGCTGAGGGGTTATGCTATGGATATCCACCAACTGCTGACATTTGTTCAGTTTTGATGCTCATAAATTGCAGATTCCTAATAGCGAAGGGTCACAAAGCTTTTTTGGTCCATACAAGTTACAACCATTTCAGATTCTTATGTACTTTAAAGAAGAGAAGTGGAGAAAAGAAGTTGTGACCAAAATCAGGGTATTTAATTTTTAATCATATCAAAGATGCCGAGTGACATTGCCCTCTTAAGCCCAAGGGTCTTATACCTTATCTTTTTGCATTTCTTTTTCTCTTTATGTGTTTGCTTTAAATGTCTCCTAGTTCAGCAGGTTTTGGATTTTCCTTTTTTATTTCTCTATTATGCCTTTTAAATTCAAACGTATTCTCCTTTGTAGATTTTTAGAACCCATTACAAGATTTCCTTGGCAAAGTTGACTTGGCCCTCAATTTTGTCTCCTTTTGTAGTACAGCTTGCTGGGTTCATCTACCACCGACCCTAATTAATTTGGGATAAAGGTGATGTTGATGTTGATGTTGATGTTGATGTAGTACAGCTTGCTAAGATTCCTGTAAATAGATCATTTATATTATTTTGTAATCTACCAAGAATGCATATCACATATAAAATTCAGTACATAGAATGTGACACACAATTAGGAGGATATTCCTAATTATTCCTGCAATTTTATAATTCTATTAATACTTCTACTATACTTTAAACAAAGATTAACACAAAAGAGAATAAAACTTAGTTTAACGTGCTCACAGTCATAGAAATTTCATTCACTAGATATGTATAAAAATTTGATTCCACATGTCTTCTGTACTTTATGAACTTGGACAATTTTACGATAGCTTTTTATGTGCAGTTTCTTTTATATTATTGTGGATTAATATAGATAAAACCTGAACAATTTGGATGACAATTGTTACAGATATATAAAACTAACTATTAAAGAGGCATTCACTTAACAGCTTAAATTTTTGGGTTGAATTGATTTCAAAACTATCCTTATACTTCTACAGATGCTTCATTGGCATCTTATTCATCTGAAAGAGTGTGGGATGTTCATAGAATTCCTATTTAAGGAGGATTGGATTACGCCTTTCTTCCAGTCCTTTATTCTGGTTCTATACCCCATGTATTTCCCTTTAACGCTGTGTCAAGGCCACAACGAGCGGAATGGAACTTCTATTTCGCTATTTCTTTTGTTGGAACTCTGTAAACCCCTTTCGAATTGAATGATTCAGTGTGAAAATCACACTCACTCTCTCTAGACCCAACCAAAGCCCTTCACTCAACTCAAAATAGCGTCTATTAGAAAGCATATCATGAGTTGAAAGACTCGTTACAACTTGTGCTTTTGTCAAGGGCAAGGGAATCACCCGGCTCATTCACCAGAAATCAGCCTAAGAAAGACCTATCCGGAACAAATATGGTTTCGTAGCTGATCCGCCGAAAAGAAAAGACAAGGGGGTGCACTCTTGGCTAATCGGTCTTTCTGGCAAACCTATATTCTAGGGAGGCCGATTCCCTTATTACGTAGCGTAATGGATTCCTCGATAAACCAATCGAGAGAGATGGCAAGACAAACCTAAACCCTAATCCAAGTTTCAGTGCCAACCCCCGACGGGTGGTCAGAGCGGTTGGAGTCGTTCTGTCTTTCCATCCCCGCCTCTACTCTTGGAAAAAGAGTGCGGTTACCAAGCACTAGCTATCCACAGATATCGAATAAAGGTAAAGAGCATTTCTAGTCTATTGCCCCAGGTGGATCCTACCTTCTACCAATAGAGATTCTAACATCGGAAGCTGCCGATTCATTCTCATTTGGTGGTTTGGCCGTGCCAAATCTATGTTGTTGGCTACCTTCTTGTGGGCTAGTTGAGACTTGTCCTACTTGTTGGCTACGTTCAGCAGCTACAGAGCAGTTTTTCGAGTTCGGATTAGTTGATGGCTTGGTTTGAGCTTGGTGCACGGTTTCATGAGGTATTCAGGGGCGTGCTTATTTCAGAGACTGAGTTATCAGCAAAACATCGGGATGCTAGGAAAGTTCTAGTATATCCTTCTTAGTCGGGTGGATAATAGAAGAGCTCCCAGACCGAGCCAATCCGTCAACGTCTCGGTGCGGTACACTGAACACAAAAAAAATCTCGACAAAGTGAAAAGTGGAATCGATTCGATCATGAAAGTCGGATAGCATTTCTCTACGCTAGGATCCGACCTACGTTAACAGCTTATCTTATGACATTTATTAAGTTTAGTTACCCTGCAAACAATGGTTATTTCAAACACCGTATACTGTCACACCAAAAAAGACCAAGAGCGTCTTCTCTGTGCTTGGAATTAGTACTCAGAGCTGCTATTAGTAGGAGCTTGAAGCCTACCCGCTGTTGATGGTCTTGTTGGAATAT
>JAVKPL010003283.1:0-19523 GCA_032173675.1 Gastrolobium villosum
ATTTTCCGTCGTAAAACTTCACAAAATCAATTTCTTTTGCATTTATTTTATTCATCTATTTCCGACGGAATTCATTTTCCGTCAAAAATCTTCGACGGAATCCATTTTCCGTCAAAAATCTTCTACGGAATCCATTTTCCGTCGAAAAACTTCAACAAAATCATTTTCTTTTGCATTTATTTTATTCATCCGTTTTCGACGGAATACATTTTTCGTCAAAAATCTTCAACGGAATCCATTTTCTGTCGAAAAACTTCACAAAATCAATTTCTTTTGCATTTATTTTATTCATCCATTTTCGACGGATTCATTTTCCGTCAAAAATCTTTGACGGGATCCATTTTCCGTCGAAAAACTTCCCAAAATCAATTTCTTTTGCATTTATTTTATTCATCTATTTCCGACGGAATTCATTTTCCGTCAAAAATCTTCGACGGAATCCATTTTTCGTCGAAAAATTAAAAAAATATATTTCTTTTGCATTTATTTTATTCATCCATTTTCAACGGAATTCATTTTCCGTCAAAAATCATCGACGGAATCCATTTTTCGTCGAAAAACTTCATAAAATCAATTTCTTTTTCATTTATTTTATTCATCCATTTTCTTCGGAATCCGTTTTCCGTCGAAAAACTTCACAAAATCAATTTCTTTTGCATTTATTTTAATCATCTGTTTTCGACGGAATACGTTTTTCGTCAAAAATCTTCGACGGAATCCTTTTTTCGTTGAAAAACCTCATAAAATCAATTTCTTTTCCATTTATTTTATTCATCCGTTTTCAACGGAATTTGTTTTCCGTCCAAAAACTTCACAAAATCAATTTCTTTTGCATTTATTATATTCATCCATTTTCGACGGAATACATTTTTCGTCAAAAATCTTCGACAGAATCCATTTTTCGTCGAAAAACTTCATAAAATCAATTTTCTTTTGCATTTATTTTATTCATCCATTTTCGACGGAATTCATTTTCTGTCAAAAATCTTCGACGGAATCATTTTCCATCGAAAAACTTCAAAAAATCAATTTCTTTTGCATTTATTTTATTCATCCGTTTTCGACGGAATTCATTTTCCGTCAAAAATCTTCACAAAATCAATTTCTTTTGCATTTATTTTATTAGTCCGTTTTCGACGGAAAACATTTTTCGTCAAAAATCTTCGACGGAATCCATTTTCCGTCGAAAAACTTCATAAAGTCAATTTCTTTTGCATTTATTGTTTTCATCCCATTTTCCGTTTTCGACGGAATCCATTTTCCATCAAAAATCTTCTACGGAATCCATTTTCCGTCGAAAAACTTCAAAAAATCAATTTCTTTTGCATTTATTTTATTATTCAGTTTTCGTCGAAATTCTTTTTCCGTCGAAAAACTTCACAAAATCAATTTCTTTTGCATTTATTTTTATTCATCCGTTTTCGACGGAATACATTTTTCATCAAAAATCTTCTACGGAATCCATTTTTCGTCGAATAACTTCATAAAATCAATTTCTTTTGCATTTATTTTATTCATCCATTTTGGACGGAATTTGTATTCCGTCCAAAAACTTCACAAAATCAATTTCTTTTGCATTTATTTTATTCATCCATTTTCGACGGAATTCATTTTCCGTCAAAAATCTTCGACGGAATCCATTTTCCGTCGAAAAACTTCACAAAATCAATTTCTTTTGCATTTATTTTATTCATCCATTTTCGATGGAATTCATTTTCCGTCAAAAATCTTCGACGGAATCCATTTTCCGTCGAAAAACTTCACAAAATCAATTTCTTTTGCATTTATTTTATTCATCCGTTTTCGACGGAATACATTTTTCGTCAAAAATCTTCAACGGAATCCATTTTTCGTCGAAAAATTAATAAAATCAATTTCTTTTGCATTTATTTTATTCATCCATTTACAACTGAATTCATTTTCCGTTAAAAATCTTCGACGGAATCCATTTTTCATCGAAAAACTTCATAAAATCAATTTCTTTTGCATTTATTTTATTCATCCATTTTCGACGGAATTCATTTTCCGTCAAAAATCTTCGACGGAATCCATTTTCCGTCGAAAAACTTCACAAAATCAATTTCTTTTGCATTTATTTTATTCATCCATTTTCGACAAAATTCATTTTCCGTCAAAAATCTTCGACGGAATCCATTTTCCGTCGAAAAACTTCACAAAATCAATTTCTTTTGCATTTATTTTATTCATCCGTTTTCGACAAAATACATTTTTCGTCAAAAATCTTTAACGGAATCCATTTTTCGTCGAAAAACTTCATAAAAACAATTTCTTTTGCATTTATTTTATTCATCCATTTTCAACGGAATTCAATTTCCGTCAAAAATCTTCGACAGAATCTATTTTCCGTCGAAAAACTTCACAAAATCAATTTCTTTTGCATTTATTTTATTCATCCATTTTCGACGGATTCATATTCCGTCAAAAATCTTCGACGTAATCCATTTTCCGTTGAAAAACTTGACAAAATCAATTTCTTTTGCATTTATTTTAATCATCCGTTTTTGATGGAATTTATTTTCAGTCAAAAATCTTCGACGAAATCCATTTTCCGTCAAAAATCTTCTACGGAATCCATTTTCGGTCGAAAAACTTCACAAAATCAATTTCTTTAGCATTTATTTTATTCATCCATTTTCGACGGAATACATTTTTCATCAAAAATCTTCAACGGAATACATTTTTCGTCGAAAAATTAAAAAAATCAATTTCTTTTGCATTTATTTTATTCATCCATTTTCAACGGAATTCATTTTCCGTCAAAAATCTTCGACGGAATCCATTTTTCGTCGAAAAACTTCATAAAATCAATTTCTTTTGCATTTATTTTGTTCATCCATTTTCTTCGGAATCCGTTTTCCATCGAAAAATTTCACAATATCAATTTCTTTTGCATTTATTTTATTCATCCATTTTCGACGGAATTCATTTTCCGTCGAAAAACATCACAAAATAAATTTCTTTTGCATTTATTTTATTCATCCATTTTCGACGGAATTCATTTTCCGTCAAAAATCTTCGACGGAATCCATTTTCCGTCGAAAAATTCACAAAATCAATTTCCTTTGCATTTATTTTATTAATCCGTTTTTGAGGGAATACATTTTTCGTCAAAAATCTTCGACGGAATCCATTTTTCGTCGAAAAACTTTATAAAATCAATTTCTTTTGCTTTTATTTTATTCATCCATTTTCGACGGAATTCATTTTCCGTCAAAAATCTTCGACGGAATCTATTTTCCGTCGAAAAAATTCACAAAATCAATTTCTTTTGTATTTATTTTAGTCATCCGTTTTTGATGGAATACTTTTTTCGTCAAAAATCTTCGACGGAATCCATTTTTCGTCAAAGATTTTCATAAAATCAATTTCTTTCGCATTTATTTTATTCATCCATTTTCGACGGAATTCATTTTCCGTCAAAAATCTTCGACGGAATCCATTTTCCGTCGAAAAACATCACAAAATCAATTTCTTTTGCATTTAAATCGTTTTTCATTTTCCGTCAAAAATCTTCACAAAATCAATTTCTTTTGCATTTATTTTATTAATCCGTTTTTGACGGAATCGAAAAACTTCACAAAATCAATTTCCATTTTCCGTCAAAAATCTTCGACGGAATCCATTTTTCGTCGAAAAACTTTATAAAATCAATTTCTTTTGCTTTTATTTTATTCATCCATTTTCGACGGAATTCATTTTCCGTCAAAAATCTTCGACGGAATCTATTTTCCGTCGAAAAAATTCACAAAATCAATTTCTTTTGTATTTATTTTAGTCATCCGTTTTTGATGGAATACTTTTTTCGTCAAAAATCTTCGACGGAATCCATTTTTCTTTCGAAAATATTCATCAAATCAATTTCTTTTGCATTTATTTTATTCATCCATTTTCGACGAAATTCATTTTCCGTCAAAAATCTTCGACGGAATCCATTTCCCGTCGAAAAACTTCACAAAATCAATATCTTTTGCATTTATTTTATTCATCCATTTTCGACGGAATTCATTTTCCGTCCAAAATCTTCGACGGAATCCATTTTCCGTAGAAAAATTTCACAAAATCAATTTCTTTTGCATTTATTTTATTAATCCGTTTTCGACGAAATTCTTTTTCCGTCGTAAAACTTCACAAAATCAATTTCTTTTGCATTTATTTTATTCATCCATTTTCGACGGAATACATTTTTCGTCAAAAATCTTCGACGGAATCCATTTTTCATCGAAAAACTTCATAAAATCAATTTCTTTTGCATTTATTTTATTCATCCATTTTCGACGGAATTCATTTTCCGTCGTAAAACTTCACAAAATAAATTTCTTTTGCATTAATTTAATTCATCCATTTTCGACGGAATACATTTTCCGTCAAAAATCTTCGACGGAATCCATTTTCCATCGAAAAACTCACAAAATCAATTTCCTTTGTATTTATTTTTTTAATCCATTTTCGACGAAATTCTTTTTCAGTCGAAAAACTTCACAAAATCAATTTCTTTTGTATTTATTTTAGTCATCCATTTTCGATGGAATACTTTTTTCGTCAAAAATCTTCGACGGAATCCATTTTTCGTCGAAAATTTTCATAAAATCAATTTCTTTTGCATTTATTTTATTTATCCATTTTCGACGGAATTCATTTTCCGTCAAAAATCTTCGACGGAATCCATTTTCCGTCGAAAAACATCACAAAATCAATTTCTTTTGCATTTATTTTATTCATCCGTTTTCGACGGAATTCATTTTCCGTCAAAAATCTTCACAAAATCAATTTCTTTTGCATTTATTTTATTAATCCGTTTTTGACGGAATACATTTTTCGTCAAAAATCTTCGACGGAATCCGTTTTTCGTCGAAAAACTTTATAAAATCAATTTCTTTTGCTTTTATTTTATTCATCCATTTTCGACGGAATACATTTTCCGTCAAAAATCTTCGACGGAATCTATTTTCCGTCGAAAAAATTCACAAAATCAATTTCTTTTGTATTTATTTTAGTCATCCGTTTTTTATGGAATACTTTTTTCGTCAAAAATCTTCGACGGAATCCATTTTTCAGTCGAAAAACTTCACAAAATCAATTTCTTTTGTATTTATTTTAGTCATCCATTTTCGATGGAATACTTTTTTCGTCAAAAATCTTCGACGGAATCCATTTTTCGTCGAAAATTTTCATAAAATCAATTTCTTTTGCATTTATTTTATTCATCCATTTTCGACGGAATTCATTTTCCGTCAAAAATCTTCTACGGAATCCATTTTCCGTCGAAAAATTTCACAAAATCAATTTCTTTTGCATTTATTTTATTAATCCGTTTTCGACGAAATTCTTTTTCCGTCGTAAAACTTCACAAAATCAATTTCTTTTGCATTTATTTTATTCATCCATTTTCGACGGAATACATTTTTCGTCAAAAATCTTCGACGGAATCCATTTTTCATCGAAAAACTTCATAAAATCAATTTCTTTTGCATTTATTTTATTTATCCATTTTCGACGGAATCCATTTTCCGTCAAAAATCTTCGACGGAATCCATTTTCCGTCGAAAAACTTCACAAAATCAATTTCTTTTGCATTTATTTTAATCATCCATTTTCGTTGGAATCCATTTTCCGTCGAAAAACTTCACAAAATCAATTTCTTTTGCATTTATTTTATTCATCCATTTTCGACGGAATACATTTTCCGTCAAAAATCTTCGACGGAATCCATTTTTCGTCGAAAAACTTCACAAAATCAATTTCTTTTTGCATTTTATTTTATTTTCATCCATTTTCGAATCCATTTTCCGTCAAAAATCAAAATCAATTTCTTTTCGGCAATACATTTTCCGTCAAAAATCTTCGACGGAATCCATTTTCCGTCGAAAAACTTCACAAAATCAATTTCTTTTGCATTTATTTTATTCATCCATTTTCGACGGAATTTCGACGGAATCCATTTTCCGTCGAAAAACTTCACAAAATCAATTTCTTTTGCATTTATTTTATTCATCCATTTTCGACGGAATTCATTTTAAATCCGTCGAAAAACAAAATCTTTTGCATTTAAAAATCTTCGACGGAATCCATTTTCCGTCGAAAAACTTCACAAAATCAATTTCTTTTGCATTTATTTTATTCATCCGTTTTCGACGGAATTCATTTTCGTCAAAAATCTTCGTCGAAAAACTTCACAAAATCAATTTCTTTTGCATTTATTTTATTCAAAAAACTTCACAAAATCAATTTCTTTTGCATTTATTTTATTCATCCATTTTCGACGGAATACATTTTTCGTCAAAAATCTTCGACGGAATCCATTTTTCGTCGAAAATTTTCATAAAATCAATTTCTTTTGCATTTATTTTATTCATCCATTTTCGACGGAATTCATTTTCCGTCAAAAATCTTCGACGGAATCCATTTTCCGTCGAAAAACATCACAAAATCAATTTCTTTTGCATTTATTTTATTCATCCGTTTTCGACGGAATTCATTTTCCGTCAAAATCTTCACAAAATCAATTTCTTTTTGCATTTATTTTCAAAAATTAATCCGTTTTTGACGAAAAATACAAAATCAATTTCTTTTGCATTTAAAATCTTCGACGGAATCCATTTTTCGTCGAAAAACTTTATAAAATCAATTTCTTTTGCTTTTATTTTATTCATCCATTTTCGACGGTATACATTTTCCGTCAAAAATCTTCAACGGAATCTATTTTCCGTCGAAAAAATTCACAAAATCAATTTCTTTTGTATTTATTTTAGTCATCCGTTTTTGATGGAATACTTTTTTCGTCAAAAATCTTCGACGGAATCCATTTTTCTTTCGAAAATATTCATCAAATCAATTTCTTTTGCATTTATTTTATTCATCCATTTTCGACGAAATTCATTTTCCGTCAAAAATCTTCGACGGAATCCATTTCCCGTCGAAAAACTTCACAAAATCAATTTCTTTTGCATTTATTTTATTCATCCATTTTCGACGGAATTCATTTTCCGTCAAAAATCTTCGACGGAATCCATTTTCCGTAGAAAAATTTCACAAAATCAATTTCTTTTGCATTTATTTTATTAATCCGTTTTCGACGAAATTCTTTTTCCGTCGTAAAACTTCACAAAATCAATTTCTTTTGCATTTATTTTATTCATCCATTTTCGACGGAATACATTTTTCGTCAAAAATCTTCGACGGAATCCATTTTTCATCGAAAAACTTCATAAAATCAATTTCTTTTGCATTTATTTTATTCATCCATTTTCGACGGAATTCATTTTCCGTCGTAAAACTTCACAAAATCAATTTCTTTTGCATTAATTTAATTCATCCATTTTCGACGGAATACATTTTCCGTCAAAAATCTTCGACGGAATCCATTTTCCATCGAAAAACTCACAAAATCAATTTCCTTTGTATTTATTTTTTTAATCCATTTTCGACGAAATTCTTTTTCAGTCGAAAAACTTCACAAAATCAATTTCTTTTGTATTTATTTTAGTCATCCATTTTCGATGGAATACTTTTTTCGTCAAAAATCTTCGACGGAATCCATTTTTCGTCGAAAATTTTCATAAAATCAATTTCTTTTGCATTTATTTTATTCATCCATTTTCGACGGAATTCATTTTCCGTCAAAAATCTTCGACGGAATCCATTTTCCGTCGAAAAAATCACAAAATCAATTTCTTTTGCATTTATTTTATTCATCCGTTTTCGACGGAATTCATTTTCCGTCAAAAATCTTCACAAAATCAATTTCTTTTGCATTTATTTTATTCATCCGTTTTCGACGGAATACATTTTTCGTCAAAAATCTTCGACGGAATCCATTTTTCGTCGAAAAACTTCATAAAATCAATTTCTTTTGCATTTATTTTATTCATCCATTTTCGACGGAATTCATTTCCGTCAAAAAAAAATCTTCGACGGAATCCATTTTCCGTCGAAAAACTTCACAAAATCAATTTCTTTTGCATTTATTTTAATCATCCATTTTCGTTGGTTTTTTCCGTCGAAAAACTTCACAAAATCAAATACCATCCATTTTCATTTTCCATCAAAAATCTTCGACGGAATCCATTTTTCGTCGAAAATCTTCACAAAATCAATTTCTTTTGCATTTATTTTATTCATCCATTTTCGATGGAATTCATTTTCCGTCAAAAATCTTCGACGGAATCCATTTTCCCATCCATTTTCCGTCGAAAAACTTCACAAAATCAATTTCTTTTGCATTTATTTTATTCATCCGTTTTCGACGGAATACATTTTTCGTCAAAAATCTTCAACGAAATCCATTTTTCGTCGAAAAACTTCACAAAATCAATTTCTTTTGCATTTATTTTATTCATCCATTTTCGACGGATTCATTTTCCGTCAAAAATCTTCGACGTAATCCATTTTCCGTTGAAAAACTGGACAAAATCAATTTCTTTTGCATTTATTTTAATCATCCGTTTTTGATGGAATTTATTTTCAGTCAAAAATCTTCGACGAAATCCATTTTCCGTCAAAAATCTTCTACGGAATCCATTTTCGGTCGAAAAACTTCACAAAATCAATTTCTTTTGCATTTAATTTATTCATCCATTTTCGACGGAATACATTTTTCATCAAAAATCTTCAACGGAATACATTTTTCGTCGAAAAATTAAAAAAATCAATTTCTTTTGCATTTATTTTATTCATCCATTTTCAACGGAATTCATTTTCCGTCAAAAATCTTCGACGGAATCCATTTTTCGTCGAAAAACTTCATAAAATCGATTTCTTTTGCATTTATTTTGTTCATCCATTTTCTTCGGAATCCGTTTTCCATCGAAAAATTTCACAATATCAATTTCTTTTGCATTTATTTTATTCATCCATTTTCGACGGAATTCATTTTCCGTCGAAAAACATCACAAAATAAATTTCTTTTGCATTAATTTAATTCATCCATTTTCGACGGAATACATTTTCCGTCAAAAATCTTCGACGGAATCCATTTTCCGTCAAAAAATTCACAAAATCAATTTCCTTTGCATTTATTTTATTAATCCGTTTTTGAGGGAATACATTTTTCGTCAAAAATCTTCGACGGAATCCATTTTTCGTCGAAAAACTTTATAAAATCAATTTCTTTTGCTTTATTTTATTCATCCATTTTCGACGGAATACATTTTCCGTCAAAAATCTTCGACGGAATCTATTTTCCGTTGAAAAAATTCACAAAATCAATTTCTTTTGTATTTATTTTAGTCATCCGTTTTTGATGGAATACTTTTGTCATCAAAAATCTTCGACGGAATCCATTTTGCGTCAAAATTTTTCATAAAATCAATTTCTTTCGCATTTATTTTATTCATCCATTTTCGACGGAATTCATTTTCCGTCAAAAATCTTCACAAAATCAATTTCTTTTGCATTTATTTTATTAATCCGTTTTTGACGGAATACATTTTTCGTCAAAAATCTTCGACGGAATCCATTTTTCGTCGAAAAACTTTATAAAATCAATTTCTTTTGCTTTTATTTTATTCATCCATTTTCGACGGAATACATTTTCCGTCAAATATCTTCGACGGAATCTATTTTCCGTCGAAAAAATTCACAAAATCAATTTCTTTTGTATTTATTTTAGTCATCCGTTTTTGATGGAATACTTTTTTCGTCAAAAATCTTCGACGGAATCCATTTTTCTTTCGAAAATATTCATCAAATCAATTTCTTTTGCATTTATTTTATTCATCCATTTTCGACGAAATTCATTTTCCGTCAAAAATTTTCGACGGAATCCATTTCCCGTCGAAAAACTTCACAAAATCAATTTCTTTTGCATTTATTTTATTCATCCATTTTCGACGGAATTCATTTTCCGTCCAAATTCTTCGACGGAATCCATTTTCCGTAGAAAAATTTCACAAAATCAATTTCTTTTGCATTTATTTTATTAATCTGTTTTCGACGAAATTCTTTTTCCGTCGTAAAACTTCACAAAATCAATTTCCTTTGCATTTATTTTATTCATCCATTTTCGACGGAATACATTTTTCGTCAAAAATCTTCGACGGAATCCATTTTTCATCGAAAAACTTCATAAAATCAATTTCTTTTGCATTTATTTTATTCATCCATTTTCGACGGAATTCATTTTCCGTCGTAAAACTGCACAAAATCAATTTCTTTTGCATTAATTTAATTCATCCATTTTCGACGGATTACATTTTCCGTCAAAAATCTTCGACGGAATCCATTTTCCATCGAAAAACTCACAAAATCAATTTCCTTTGTATTTATTTTTTTAATCCATTTTCGACGAAATTCTTTTTCAGTCGAAAAACTTCACAAAATCAATTTCTTTTGTATTTATTTTAGTCATCCATTTTCGATGGAATACTTTTTTCGTCAAAAATCTTCGACGGAATCCATTTTTCGTCGAAAATTTTCATAAAATCAATTTCTTTTGCATTTATTTTATTTATCCATTTTCGACGGAATTCATTTTCCGTCAAAAATCTTCGACGGAATCCATTTTCCGTCAAAAATCTTCTACGGAATCCATTTTCCGTCGAAAAACATCACAAAATCAATTTCTTTTGCATTTATTTTATTCATCCGTTTTCGACGGAATTCATTTTCCGTCAAAAATCTTCACAAAATCAATTTCTTTTGCATTTATTTTATTAATCCGTTTTTGACGGAATACATTTTTCGTCAAAAATCTTCGACGGAATCCGTTTTGCGTCGAAAAACTTTATAAAATCAATTTCTTTTGCTTTTATTTTATTCATCCATTTTCGACGGAATTCATTTTCCGTCAAAAATCTTCGACGGAATCTATTTTCCGTCGAAAAAATTCACAAAATCAATTTCTTTTGCTTTTATTTTAGTCATCCGTTTTTTATGGAATACTTTTTTCGTCAAAAATCTTCGACGGAATCCATTTTTCAGTCGAAAAACATCACAAAATCAATTTCTTTTGTATTTATTTTAGTCATCCATTTTCGATGGAATACTTTTTTCGTCAAAAATCTTCGACGGAATCCATTTTTCGTCGAAAATTTTCATAAAATCAATTTCTTTTGCATTTATTTTATTCATCCATTTTCGACGGAATTCATTTTCCGTCAAAAATCTTCTACGGAATCCATTTTCCGTCGAAAAATTTCACAAAATCAATTTCTTTTGCATTTATTTTATTAATCCGTTTTCGACGAAATTCTTTTTCCGTCGTAAAACTTCACAAAATCAATTTCTTTTGCATTTATTTTATTCATCCATTTTCGACGGAATACATTTTTCGTCAAAAATCTTCGACGGAATCCATTTTTCATCGAAAAACTTCATAAAATCAATTTCTTTTGCATTTATTTTATTCATCCATTTTCGACGGAATTCATTTTCCGTCCAAAATCTTCGACGGAATCCATTTTCCGTCGAAAAACTTCACAAAATCAATTTCTTTTGCATTTATTTTAATCATCCATTTTCGTTGGAATCCATTTTCCGTCGAAAAACTTCACAAAATCAATTTCTTTTGCATTTATTTTATTCATCCATTTTCGACCGAATTCATTTTCCATCAAAAATCTTCGACGGAATCCTTTTTTCGTCGAAAATCTTCACAAAATCAATTTCTTTTGCATTTATTTTATTCATCCATTTTCGATGGAATTCATTTTCCGTCAAAAATCTTCGACGGAATTCATTTTACGTCAAAAATCTTCGACGGAATCCATTTTCCGTCGAAAAACTTCACAAAATCAATTTCTTTTGCATTTATTTTATTCATCCGTTTTAGATGGAATTCATTTTCCGCCAAAAATCTTTGACGGAATCCATTTTCCGTCGAAAAACTTCCCAAAATCAATTTCTTTTGCATATATTTTAGTCATCCGTTTTCGACGGAATACATTTTTCGTCAAAAATCTTCGACCGAATCCATTTTTCGTCGAAAAACTTCAAAAAATCAATTTCTTTTGCATTTATTTTATTCATCCATTTTTTACGGAATTCATTTTCTGTCAAAAATCTTCGACGGAATCCATTTTCCGTCGAAAAACTTCACAAAATCAATTTCTTTTGCATTTATTTTATTCATCCGTTTTCGACGGAATTCATTTTCCGTCAAAAATCTTCACAAAATCAATTTCTTTTGCTTTTATTTTATTAATCCATTTTCGACGGAAACCATTTTTCGTCAAAAATCTCGACGGAATCAACGAAAAACTTCATAAAATCAATTTCTTTTGCATTTATTTATTTTCAGTTTTCATCCATTTTCGACGGAAACATTTTCCGTCAAAAATCTTCGACGGAAAAACTTCAAAAAAAATTTCTTTTGCATTTATTTTATTATTCCGTTTTTTCCGTCGAAAAACTTCACAAAATCAATTTCTTTTGCATTTATTTTATCATCCATCGGAATACATTTTTCGTTTTCGACGGAATCCATTTTTCGTCGAAAAACTTCATAAAGTCAATTTCTTTTGCATTTATTTTATTCATCAGTTTTCGACGGAATCCATTTTCCGTCAAAAATTTTCTTCGATGGAATCCATTTTCCATCAAAATCAATTTCTTTTGCATTTATTTTATTCATCCGTTTTCGACGGAATCCATTTTCCGTCGAAAAACTTCAAAAAATCAATTTCTTTTGCATTTATTTTATTATTCCGTTTTCGACGGAAAATTCTTTTTCCGTCGAAAAACTTCACAAAATCAATTTCTTTTGCATTTATTTTATTCATCCGTCATTTTCGATGGAATTCATTTTCCATCAAAAATCAATTTCTTTTGCATTTATTTTAATCATCCATTTTCGTTGGAATCCATTTTCCGTCGAAAAACTTCACAAAATCAATTTCTTTTGCATTTATTTTATTCATCCATTTTCGACCGAATTCATTTTCCATCAAAAATCTTCGACGGAATCCTTTTTTCGTCGAAAATCTTCACAAAATCAATTTCTTTTGCATTTATTTTATTCATCCATTTTCGATGGAATTCATTTTCCGTCAAAAATCTTCGACGGAATCCATTTTCCGTCAAAAATCTTCTCGGAATCCATTTTCCGTCGAAAAACTTCACAAAATCAATTTCTTTTGCATTTATTTTATTCATCCGTTTTCGACGGAATACATTTTTCGTCAAAAATCTTCAACGAAATCCATTTTTCGTCGAAAAACTTCACAAAATCAATTTCTTTTGCATTTATTTTATTCATCCATTTTCGACGGATTCATTTTCCGTCAAAAATCTTCGACGTAATCCATTTTCCGTTGAAAAACTGGACAAAATCAATTTCTTTTGCATTTATTTTAATCATCCGTTTTTGATGGAATTTATTTTCAGTCAAAAATCTTCGACGAAATCCATTTTCCGTCAAAAATCTTCTACGGAATCCATTTTCGGTCGAAAAACTTCACAAAATCAATTTCTTTTGCATTTAATTTATTCATCCATTTTCGACGGAATACATTTTTCATCAAAAATCTTCAACGGAATACATTTTTCGTCGAAAAATTAAAAAAATCAATTTCTTTTGCATTTATTTTATTCATCCATTTTCAACGGAATTCATTTTCCGTCAAAAATCTTCGACGGAATCCATTTTTCGTCGAAAAACTTCATAAAATCGATTTCTTTTGCATTTATTTTGTTCATCCATTTTCTTCGGAATCCGTTTTCCATCGAAAAATTTCACAATATCAATTTCTTTTGCATTTATTTTATTCATCCATTTTCGACGGAATTCATTTTCCGTCGAAAAACATCACAAAATAAATTTCTTTTGCATTAATTTAATTCATCCATTTTCGACGGAATACATTTTCCGTCAAAAATCTTCGACGGAATCCATTTTCCGTCAAAAAATTCACAAAATCAATTTCCTTTGCATTTATTTTATTAATCCGTTTTTGAGGGAATACATTTTTCGTCAAAAATCTTCGACGGAATCCATTTTTCGTCGAAAAACTTTATAAAATCAATTTCTTTTGCTTTATTTTATTCATCCATTTTCGACGGAATACATTTTCCGTTGAAAAAATTCACAAAATCAATTTCTTTTGTATTTATTTTAGTCATCCGTTTTTGATGGAATACTTTTGTCATCAAAAATCTTCGACGGAATCCATTTTGCGTCAAAATTTTTCATAAAATCAATTTCTTTCGCATTTATTTTATTCATCCATTTTCGACGGAATTCATTTTCCATCAAAAATCTTCACAAAATCAATTTCTTTTGCATTTATTTTATTAATCCGTTTTTGACGGAATACATTTTTCGTCAAAAATCTTCGACGGAATCCATTTTTCGTCGAAAAACTTTATAAAATCAATTTCTTTTGCTTTTATTTTATTCATCCATTTTCGACGGAATACATTTTCCGTCAAATATCTTCGACGGAATCTATTTTCCGTCGAAAAAATTCACAAAATCAATTTCTTTTGTATTTATTTTAGTCATCCGTTTTTGATGGAATACTTTTTTCGTCAAAAATCTTCGACGGAATCCATTTTTCTTTCGAAAATATTCATCAAATCAATTTCTTTTGCATTTATTTTATTCATCCATTTTCGACGCAATTCATTTTCCGTCAAAAATTTTCGACGGAATCCATTTCCCGTCGAAAAACTTCACAAAATCAATTTCTTTTGCATTTATTTTATTCATCCATTTTCGACGGAATTCATTTTCCGTCAAAATTCTTCGACGGAATCCATTTTCCGTCGAAAAACTTCACAAAATCAATTTCTTTTGCATTTATTTTATTAATCTGTTTTCGACGAAATTCTTTTTCCGTCGTAAAACTTCACAAAATCAATTTCCTTTGCATTTATTTTATTCATCCATTTTCGACGGAATACATTTTTCGTCAAAAATCTTCGACGGAATCCATTTTTCATCGAAAAACTTCATAAAATCAATTTCTTTTGCATTTATTTTATTCATCCATTTTCGACGGAATTCATTTTCCGTCGTAAAACTGCACAAAATCAATTTCTTTTGCATTAATTTAATTCATCCATTTTCGACGGATTACATTTTCCGTCAAAAATCTTCGACGGAATCCATTTTCCATCGAAAAACTCACAAAATCAATTTCCTTTGTATTTATTTTTTTAATCCATTTTCGACGAAATTCTTTTTCAGTCGAAAAACTTCACAAAATCAATTTCTTTTGTATTTATTTTAGTCATCCATTTTCGATGGAATACTTTTTTCGTCAAAAATCTTCGACGGAATCCATTTTTCGTCGAAAATTTTCATAAAATCAATTTCTTTTGCATTTATTTTATTTATCCATTTTCGACGGAATTCATTTTCCGTCAAAAATCTTCGACGGAATCCATTTTCCGTCGAAAAACATCACAAAATCAATTTCTTTTGCATTTATTTTATTCATCCGTTTTCGACGGAATTCATTTTCCGTCAAAATCTTCACAAAATCAATTTCTTTTGCATTTATTTTATTAATCCGTTTTTGACGGAATACATTTTTCGTCAAAAATCTTCGACGGAATCCGTTTTGCGTCGAAAAACTTTATAAAATCAATTTCTTTTGCTTTTATTTTATTCATCCATTTTCGACGGAATTCATTTTCCGTCAAAAATCTTCGACGGAATCTATTTTCCGTCGAAAAAATTCACAAAATCAATTTCTTTTGCTTTTATTTTAGTCATCCGTTTTTTATGGAATACTTTTTTCGTCAAAAATCTTCGACGGAATCCATTTTTCAGTCGAAAAACTTCACAAAATCAATTTCTTTTGTATTTATTTTAGTCATCCATTTTCGATGGAATACTTTTTTCGTCAAAAATCTTCGACGGAATCCATTTTTCGTCGAAAATTTTCATAAAATCAATTTCTTTTGCATTTATTTTATTCATCCATTTTCGACGGAATTCATTTTCCGTCAAAAATCTTCTACGGAATCCATTTTCCGTCGAAAAATTTCACAAAATCAATTTCTTTTGCATTTATTTTATTAATCCGTTTTCGACGAAATTCTTTTTCCGTCGTAAAACTTCACAAAATCAATTTTTTTGCATTTATTTTATTCATCCATTTTCGACGGAATACATTTTTCGTCAAAAATCTTCGACGGAATCCATTTTTCATCGAAAAACTTCATAAAATCAATTTCTTTTGCATTTATTTTATTCATCCATTTTCGACGGAATTCATTTTCCGTCCAAAATCTTCGACGGAATCCATTTTCCGTCGAAAAACTTCACAAAATCAATTTCTTTTGCATTTATTTTAATCATCCATTTTCGTTGGAATCCATTTTCCGTCGAAAAACTTCACAAAATCAATTTCTTTTGCATTTATTTTATTCATCCATTTTCGACCGAATTCATTTTCCATCAAAAATCTTCGACGGAATCCTTTTTTCGTCGAAAATCTTCACAAAATCAATTTCTTTTGCATTTATTTTATTCATCCATTTTTGATGGAATTCATTTTCCGTCAAAAATCTTCGACGGAATTCATTTTACGTCAAAAATCTTCGACGGAATCCATTTTCCGTCGAAAAACTTCACAAAATCAATTTCTTTTGCATTTATTTTATTCATCCGTTTTAGATGGAATTCATTTTCCGCCAAAAATCTTTGACGGAATCCATTTTCCGTCGAAAAACTTCCCAAAATCAATTTCTTTTGCATATATTTTAGTCATCCGTTTTCGACGGAATACATTTTTCGTCAAAAATCTTCGAACGAATCCATTTTTCGTCGAAAAACTTCAAAAAATCAATTTCTTTTGCATTTATTTTATTCATCCATTTTTTACGGAATTCATTTTCTGTCAAAAATCTTCGACGGAATCCATTTTCCGTCGAAAAACTTCACAAAATCAATTTCTTTTGCATTTATTTTATTCATCCGTTTTCGACGGAATTCATTTTCCGTCAAAAATCTTCACAAAATCAATTTCTTTTGCTTTTATTTTATTAATCCATTTTCGACGGAAACCATTTTTCGTCAAAAATCTTCAACGGAATCCATTTTTCGTCGAAAAACTTCATAAAGTCCATTTCTTTTGCATTTATTTTATTCATCCATTTTCGACGGAATTCATTTTCCGTCAAAAATCTTCGATGGAATCCATTTTCCATCAAAAATCTTCTACGGAATCCATTTTCCGTCGAAAAACTTCAAAAAATCAATTTCTTTTGCATTTATTTTATTATTCCGTTTTTGACGAAATTCTTTTTCCGTCGAAAAACTTCACAAAATAAATTTCTTTTGCATTTATTTTAATCATCCATTTTCGACGGAATACATTTTTCGTCAAAAATCTTCGACGGAATCCTTTTTTCGTCGAAAAACCTCATAAAATCAATTTCTTTTGCATTTATTTTATTCATCAGTTTTCGACGGAATCCATTTTCCGTCAAAAATCTTCGATGGAATCCATTTTCCATCAAAAATCTTCTACGGAATCCATTTTCCGTCGAAAAACTTCACAAAATCAATTTCTTTTGCATTTATTTTATTCATCCGTTTTCGACGGAATTCATTTTCCGTCAAAAATCTTCACAAAATCAATTTCTTTTGGTTTTATTTTATTAATCCATTTTCGACGGAAACCATTTTTCGTCAAAAATCTTCAACGGAATCCATTTTTCGTCGAAAAACTTCATAAAATCAATTTCTTTTGCATTTATTTTATTCATCCATTTTCGACGGAATTCATTTTCCGTCAAAAATCTTCGATGGAATCCATTTTCCATCAAAATCTTCTAAAAAATCCATTTTCCGTGAAAAATTTAAAAAATCAATTTCTTTTGCATTTATTTTATTATTCCGTTTTTGACGGAATCCTTTTTCCGTCGAAAAATTTCACAATATCAATTTCTTTTGCATTTATTTTATTCATCCATTTTCGACGGATTCCATTTTCCGTCAAAAATCTTCGACGGATTCCATTTTTCGTCGAAAATTTTCATAAAATCAATTTCTTTTGCATTTATTTTATTCATCAGTTTTCGACGGAATCCATTTTCCGTCAAAAATCTTCGATGGAATCCATTTTCCATCAAAAATCTTCTACGGAATCCATTTTCCGTCGACAAACTTTAAAAAATCAATTTCTTTTGCATTTATTTTATTATTCCGTTTTTGACGAAATTCTTTTTCCATCGAAAAATTTCACAATATCAATTTCTTTTGCATTTATTTTATTCATCCATTTTCGACGGATTCCATTTTCCGTCAAAAATCTTCGACGGATTCCATTTTTCGTCGAAAATTTTCATAAAATCAATTTCTTTTGCATTTATTTTATTCATCCATTTTCGACGGAATTCATTATCCGTCAAAAATCTTCGACGGAATCCATTTTCCGTCGAAAAACATCACAAAATCAATTTCTTATGCATTTATTTTATTCATCCGTTTTCGACGGAATTCATTTTCCGTCAAAAATCTTCACAAAATCAATTTCTTTTGCATTTATTTTATTAATCCGTTTTCGACGGAATACATTTTTCGTCAAAAATCTTCGACGGAATCCATTTTTCGTCGAAAAACTTTATAAATCAATTTCTTTTGCTTTTATTTTATTCATCCACTTTCGACGGAATTCATTTTCCGTCAAAAATCTTCGACGGAATCTATTTTCCGTCGAAAAAATTCACAAAATCAATTTCTTTTGTATTTATTTTAGTCATCCGTTTTCGATGGAATACTTTTTTCGTCAAAAATCTTCGACGGAATCCATTTTTCGTCGAAAATTTTCATCAAATCAATTTCAAAATCAATTACTTTTGCATTTATTTTATTCATCCGTTTTCGATGGAATACATTTTTCGTCAAAAATCTTCAACGGAATCCATTTTTCGTCGAAAAGTTAATAAAATCAATTTCTTTTGCATTTATTTTATTCATCCATTTTCAACGGAATTCATTTTCCGTCAAAAATCTTCGACGGAATCCATTTTCCGTCGAAAAACTTCACAAAATCAATTTTTTTTGCATTTATTTTATTCATCCATTTTCGACGGAATTCGTTTTCCATCGAAAAATTTCACAATATCAATTTCTTTTGCATTTATTTTATTCATCCATTTTCGACGGAATTCATTTTCCGTCGAAAAACTTCACAAAATATATTTCTTTTGCATTAATTTAATTCATCCATTTTCGACAGAATACATTTTCCGTCAAAAATCTTCGACGGAATCCATTTTGCGTCGAAAAACTCACAAAATCAATTTTCTTTGCATTTATTTTATTAATCCGTTTTCGACGAAATCCTTTTCAACGGAATCCGTCGAAAAACTTCACAAAATCAATTTCTTTTGCATTTATTTTAGTCATCCGTTTTCGACGGAATACATTTTCGTCAAAAATCTTCGACGGAATCCATTTTTCGTCGAAAAACTTCATAAAATCAATTTCTTTTGCATTTATTTTATTCATCCATTTTTGACGGAATTCATTTTCCGTCGAAAAACTTCACAAAATCAATTTCTTTTGCATTTATTTTATTCATCCATTTTCGATGGAATTCATTTTCCGT
>JAVKPL010003284.1:0-19459 GCA_032173675.1 Gastrolobium villosum
TCAAAAACTAACATTAATATGGTCACAGAGATGGCACTGAGGCAGATTTGATTTCATAGTGAAAACTAGCATATCAAACACTGTACAACCTGCCAAAATAAAGAAGTTTCAAGCTGCTATTTATACATGTATTACATCTCCTCCACTTAATCCAGCTCATCAATAGATTTAACCTCCTCCTCTAGCAGTTCAAATTCATCAATCTCTTTAAAGTAGGCTTTCTGATCTTTGATAAAATCTTGCAGCGAGGGATCCGTGAAAACAGCACGCTGCTTCTGAAAATTCAGCAAATATGCATCCAATAATTCAGCAAAATATCTATTGTGACATAATTGAACTTATAATTGAGAAAGAAGAAGCATGCAAAATATATGGCCTCTACGGAAATACATAAGAGCATGATCCGGAAGCAAGATTTTACCCGGAAAAAAAAAAAGTGATATGTTATGTGCAGGGAGAAACAGAAGCATATGAAGCTAAAACTACAAGATAATGACACACTCTACTTCCACCCAACAATTATTTCAAAGATTTTACTAGGTCAATGAGTAATGATAAAGGAATTCTAAATATTTGGCAATCACATTAAACTATTGCAAATGCTATAAAATGGGTACCCGAGCGCACAAGGCTCCCACTATTTTGAGGTCGGAGGGACACATGTTTGTGGTGTTACCCCAATGGGTGCATAGGTTGTGTACGCAGATAGAACCTGTGACCAGGTCACCAACTATATTGCACCGACACCGATACGAGATATGGGACATGAGACTCAGACACGTTAATTTTAAAAAATATTATATTTCGACATGTTATAAAAAATCACTCCCCATTAAACCCGACTAGCGAGTGTTGGGTGAAGGAAATCCTTGTACGCAGTCTTATCCTTGCATAATTACAAAGAGGTTGTTTCCTGGATTCGAACCCATGACCTTTTAGTCATAAAGGAACAGTTTTACCACTGCTCCGGTTCGCCCCCTTTTAAAATACCACTACCCGTTAAACCCGACTAGCGAGTGTGGGGTGGAGGAAATCCTTGTACGCAGCCTTACTCTTGCATAATTGCAAAGAGCTTTATTATTCTCTTTCCATAGGATATAACTTTATGGGTTTTATAATTCTCATGTAACATGAGAATTGAAATCTCATGTTGTAGAGATAAAAAGCATGTGGGACTCATGTGTTAGAAAAAATTATGTGTATGACCCACATCAGCACGGAAATCGAAGGGTGTGTAGGAAGATTACAATTCTCATGTTAAATGAGAATTATAAAACCCTAACTTTATATTAAACAATATTTTCGACACGTTATATTAAGTAATATTTTTAAGGGCTTTATTATTCTCTTTCCATAGGAGATAATTTCTCTCATGCTCTCTAACTTTGATTTTTGCAAACCCCCTTCCCCTTTTTTTTTTCTTGTAAATGTGAAACCCATTCATCTTCTCTCTACAACATAAGATAGTTATTTCCCTATGAAAGGAGAGTAGTATTTCCCTATTTTTAATATACATAATATAGTTTATATTTAATACATATAGCAACCCATAATAAGTCATATAAAGAATCAAATATTCAAATTTCATAACATAAATATAAAGCAAAAATAATTTTTCATGCCTCATTAATTTTTCATGTCAAATTCCATAACAAAAAATATTTGATTTATAAATTAATTTTCATGATTAGTTAAAAAAATAAAATAAAATTTGGATCCATGAACGTTGAGTGCATGTCGGAACGTGTCAGTATTTGACACGTATTCGTTGGAACGTGTCAGTGTCTGACACGTATTCGTCGGAACGTGTCAATGTCTGACATGTATTCGTCGGAACGTGTCAGTGTCTAACACGTATTCGTCAGAACGTGTCAGTGTCTGACACATATCCGACACGCATTTATCACAAAAATTAACATGTCGGTGCTGCTTAGGTCACCAGGTGTCATGATACCCAATTACCAGAGGATGAGAAGGAATGAATTTTCAATATTCATGCAGTAATGAGCATTGAGTGCTACACTCAATTTTTTTTGGATACATTAGTAGGAATTGAACACATAACCTAATACAAACTACCCAAACCCCTCACCACTAGACAAATCCTAGTGGCTTAGTGCTACACTCACTAAATTTAAAAATCATGACTCAACTAATTGCATTTACTCAACCCACATCATTATTTTTAATGCCACGAGTCCAATTATTTCTAATTTTAGTAGGAGCAATATGTAGTACAATAGTACTGAAAATTTACTCGTTGAGAAGGAATTGGAAGCTGAAGTAAACAAGTCACAGTATAGTCATGTCAGCAAAAGGGAGGCAAGGAAGGTTGATTTGCATATTCAGGAATTGAGAAGGGGGTCACCCACAATGACTTCTAATTCACAACTGAAGGATTATGCGCATGGCAATTAAGGAGAAATATAAGAGAATAGAGGAAAGAGAAAAGGAAATGAATGATGTTAATTGTGATCTTCCTCATCCCTCTGTAACTTCTCCCTTCTCCTGTTGTTCTTAAGATACAAGTAACACCTCTCTGTACTTCGATTTGCTGTTACACTGACAGCATCTCATTTCTATTACCTAAATACTGGTACAGATATCACTATTTGGAAATCCTATTGCCCTTTTTTTGACTGAGTTACTTAGTTAATTCATTTCGAAATTGTTTGAGCTGTTACACAAGGCAGCAATCTTACCATTGCATAAAATGTCAAGGGAGGTTTGCATAGACCTTTATATTTCAAATATAATTAAATTACATATACCTTCCTTGTTCTAAAACTGTCTGTGTAACATCGTTATACGTCAAGGGAGGTTTACATAAATTTGTTTCATGTAAGCATGACAAACTTAAAGTCAATCATGTCGTAGAAATTGGTATACCCGATAGACAAGTACGAATACTCGACTTAAACAGTAAATATACAATCCAGGGAAAATGCTTATTGCAATATTTTCAACACGGACAATTTCATAAAAGATAAAGTTCTTGTTGAATAACCAAACCAACATCCATAGACTCAGAGGAGTTTGAAGTTCCTAATAAAACCACAGAAACTCGAGAACATGCAGTAAATTTACATACCTTTATACAAGGAACTGTCAATGCCTTGGACTTGCGTAGATTCACACCTTCAACCCCATCACTTTTTTCCCTGTTTTTCATGACAAAGGAACATAGATGACAAATAACTATATGGTAGACCTTCTAGGAAAAAGACAATAAAAAGAGACAATCAAACTTAGTGTAATGGCAACAAAGGACAAAGGAATGGTGAAAACATGATTTTCAAGGGTAATAAGTATTGTAATAGCAAAGTAGGACAAAGGTGAAACAAAGAGGGATAAATTCCGAATCAGTTATCTCTTCAGGAAAGATTCAAATGACTTAAATAAAGGAAAGACGCCTAAAGACTTTTCATCTTCAATCATAATATTTTAATATCCGATCCATCATAAGTTTAGCATTTTTTTTATTTCCCCAACTTCGTGAATTTCAAACAGCCCTCTACCATTGTTTCTTAAACTTAAGAGTTAATACAACTTCCAGAGCAACACTATCTTACACTAAGTAAAAAAGAGGGGTAATTACCGAGTATCAGATATCTTCATAATGGGTGTGCTACAGACAGGAATGGCCACTTCCTTCCCTTTATACTTCCTTTTATTTGAAGAACATCTTCGGCTATACAGAATTGAAATAGGCTTAGAAGCTTCAGGATCAACATTCCCTGAAGTAAAAAAACATAGTATGGAAAATAAGAAATAAATACTAATAACCACAGACAGAAATTATAACATTGTTAAGGTTGAACGAATCTTTGCTTGTATGACAAATCAAAATCCATTGATCTAGGAACTATGACACAGGTAACGGAACAAAGCTAAACCCATTTGGATTTCAGACAATAAATAGGGATTCCAACTAATTTCAACGCCAGTTTACGAAAAAGGCAAAATAGAAACATTCGTATGTCTAATAACTCAAAACTAAACAAAAATTTCGCCGTGATTTGCAAATAGAACGGAGAATAATTCGAGTACCTTTAAGAGAAGGGGTTTTGAGCGAAGGCGTAGAAAGAATGGGCAATGGGGGAGAGCTAGGGTTTGAGGCATTATCGAGATTCGTGGGAACGTTGGTCGCAGATGTGAGTTCGGGGGAAGGTTTATTGAATGCAGAAGAAGATGGGTTGGGTTTGTTAGGTTTTAGGGGAACAGAGGAAGAGTAAGTGTTGGTGCAATCGGAAAGAGGGTTTTTGCGTGTGAGCACTCGTCTTCGGCCAGCTTCCATTATTAGTTGTGGGTACGGGTATGAGTTCCCATTGCAAATGCAGTAGAAGTTCAATGTATAGGTTATGATGATGCTGATGATGAAGAAGAAGAAGAGTGTGTGGAACTGGAACTGGAACTGAAAGTGCGAGATTGATGAACAAGCTTCTTTACCAATGTTTGTTCTCTCCTTTTCTCAACAAGCGGGAATTTTCGGTTGAAGATAAAGCCATTTTATGTGTTTAGGCCCGTATTCATAAATGGGCCTCACCAAATCCAACACAAGGCTTGGGTTGGGCTTACTCTTCATTTTCTCCTCTCCTTTTTTAAACATATTAAAACGTGATTAAATACGTTTTATTTAATGTTTTTTGTATTTAAGAGGATTCATTTTCATTGTATATATTATCAAAATAAAAAGAAATTCCACTACTTACCAAAAAAAAAAAAAAAAAATTCCACTAATATAATTGTCACAATTAGGAAATCGATTTTCGGGCAAGGTTGTTGAATCACAATATAATTGTCACCACTTATCTCTCATTTCTTGTTCAACAATTTAAAGTCCTTTTTCCCTTGTCATTCTTGTTGGCTATATTATTTCGTTTATCAAGTCCGCAAACGTTATCTTGTTCTTGTATGATGATGCATTTTCTTTTATCATTCATGTCGACGTTATTATTTCCTTTATTAATAAGGATTTTTCAGATTGATTTTTAAGTTCAAATTACAAATCAAATCATTATTTCTTTTTTTATATTAAAAAAAAATTGATTTAATTTTCATATCGTGTGATACACGTAACGTTTTGTATCGTACAATACGGTATCGTGTCATTCGATAGAAATCTCTTTCCGATACACCTCATGATATATATCGTTGGGCTTGTGAATCGTGTCATATATCGTACGATACTGTTAACTATGGTTTTGGGGTTCAAGTTTCAACGTCATCTTACTTGGTTACAAAGAATAGAACTACCAAAATTCAACAAAACTACGATCACTCTTATGCAAAAATAATAATATATAATATAGGGATTGTTAAAGTAATATTAAAAACCAAATTGTTAAATAAGTGTAACTTATTAAAAACAAAACTACCTAACATTTTATATTTAACAAAAATTATTTTAAAAGAGTCACTAAAGGTTCTATCATTTGGTAGGGTCACTAAATCCTCATTTGCTAGTGTAGTAGATAGAGCAAAGGGAAGATTAAATAACTGGCAAGCTATATCCCTTTCCCAAGCAGGTAGAATTGTTCTCTCTCAATCTGTTCTATCTACTTTACCCTACTATCATATGCAGTATACTTTGTTACCTAAGAATATCTGTAATGAATTGGAGAAACTTCAAAGGGCATTCATTTGGGGTGATTCAGTTGATAAAAAGCATATGCATCTTATTGGTTGGGATGTTATCACTAGGCCAAAGAACAAAGGTTGGCTGGGTATTAAGAACCTCGCAGTGATGAATGAAGCGTTTATTGAGAAAATTATTTGGAATTTTCTTAATAACCATGATAGTTTGTGGGTTAAGGTGTTGAAGGCCAAATATGTGACTGTGGTAAATGGGCAGGTTGTATTCAATTGGAGAGCTGGTAATTCTATGCTTTGGAAGGCCATGTGTGAGGTTTGGCACAAGTTGAATACTAGATTGATTTGGGACATTGGTGATGGGTCAACAATCAGGTTCTGGGAGGATAGATGGGTGGATCATGATAGCAATTTAGCTAGCAAAGCTCTCCTTCCTCTCTCGGATTCTGTAAGGGAAAAGACAATTAATGAATATGTTACTGATGATGGGATGTAGGATTGTGGGTCTATCTCAAATCTCCTTCCGGTTAGTATTATTCAAACAATTTGGAGTATGCTTCCACCTCAAGGCGATGGAGGAGTGGATAGATTCAGGTGGAATATTAAAGGTTCTAGTGAGATTGCTGTAAAACATTTGTACAATGCTCTACTTAATGTTGATGAGGAGGAGGAGCATGCGCAGGGTGTATGGTCTTTGATTTGGAGGTTGCATGTCCCTAGTCGGGTCTGTATCCTGTTATGGAAGATTGCTCATGTCCGCTTGCCTACTAGAGATTTGCTGGCTAGAAGAAACATGGCTTCTCCAACCTGCCCCCTGTGTCAGATACATGATGAGACCATTTTACATATGGCTCGTGACTGCAATAAAATAAAGCAGGTGTGGATGGAGCTCATTAACCCTGCTTTTTACTCTCTGTTTTTTAGTGCAGATTTAAGTTCCTGGTTGCTCATGAATTTGAAGAATGATGTTGTCATGAAACTAAATGAGCATTGGCCTATCTGGTTGGCGATTACAGTGGATTGTGCTTGGCGTTGGAGGAATGAAGTGGCCCATGGTGAGGAGGATAATTTTTTGGCTTACAAGAGTCAAACAATTATTAGGCAAGTGCAAGAGATCATTTCGGCTTGGGATCTGCGTGCGTTTGGGATGTCTGGTAGAAGACAGATTCACATACCTGTTGTGTGGCAGCCCCCTAATACCGGTTGGATTAAGATTAACACAGATGGGACATCCAAATTCAATACTAGAGATGCGGCTTGTGGAGGCCTTTTGAGGGACGAGACTGGTAGGTGGATTCAAGGATTTTCCTATCATATTGGTAAGTGCTCGGCCTTTGTTGCCGAACTCTGGGGTGTGCTTAAAGGTCTTGAATTGGCTTGGAATGGAGGGTGGCGTCGTTGTGTTTTAGAAAATGATGCTAGTTCAGTGATCACTATGCTTTCTAAGTTTGGGGGAGCAGCTCGAGAGTCTCGTTTGGTGACTCACATTCGAGCATGGTTACAGAAAGAGTGGGAGGTGCATCTGATTCACGTGTTTAGAGAAAGCAATGGATGTGCGGACTGGTTGTTTAAATATCTTTTGGAGCATCATTTGAATAATAATTTCACTATTTTTGATTCTCCTCCTATTGGGATTTTGTCTTTGTATTTGGCAGATTTTTCGTTGGTTTGTAATTTTCGTAGAGTTAATCTGAACTAGTCTGTGTTGTTTGGGGCTTTTTGCCATTTCCTTTTACCAAAAAAAAAATGGGAAAATGTTTGTTATTTATTTTATTTATTTATTTATTTATTTTTTTGGTAAAAGAATGTTTGTTATTTTAAATGACACAACTTATGTCATTTCACTCTCATAAAAGAGGTGGGACTTACACCTTTAATTTTTTTTTGTCCACCCTCTCTCCCCCTTTATCTATCTTTTTCTCTCCCTTAAAATGACATGACTTTACATCATTTAAAATGAAACACATTTTTTTCCTTAAAATTTTTAGGACAAATAACTTTATATATTTAATCTAAAATTTCAGTTGCATTCAAAATGTGTCATATCTTAAAATAAGTAATATATATGATACATAATATGTCATAATATCCTAAGAAAATTTAATTTTAAAATCCGAATAGTACAATATAAATTTTAGAAAATTAAACCTTGCGAAATTTAAAATAAAAACTAATGGCCATCGAAAAATCACCATGAAATCCAAAATACAAATTTGAGTAGGACTACCGAAACAATTTTAACTGGAAAATTGTCAAATCTCATTAGATATCATTGGCAGAACCAAAAAATTTAATAAGAGAGAACGAAAATAAAAAATTCTATATCATAAATAAAATATTTGAAGCACAACACGAATCTAATACACAAAAAATTAAAAGACATCTATAACATATCTAAGCATCAATTATAGCATTCTTTTCCATAATAATCACCTAGAAGCATGAAATATTTCATGACCAGTAAAATGTCCAATCAGCTACGTATTTCATTGATAATAGACAATAGAAACTCGTTGACATGAATGTTGTCACAACAATGAAACATTCAAGCTGATAATAGACACTAAATAATAGTTATCAAGCTTTAACAAACTGGTAGTTTCTAAGTATAAAGGTTAGGTAACTGGTGCATCCGCACATTTCGTAGCGGGGTTTGGGGTAGTGCCTCCGAATTTTTTTTTATAAAAAAAGTTTAAATCAAGAAAGTACGGATATTTTAAAAAATAGAGAGAGTCGTGTCTGACACGGTGTCGGACACGCGGTCAATTTTTTCCGACAGATTGACCATTCCAACACGCGAATTTGAGCGAGTCCGACACGGTCAAATGACATTTTCGTAATTTTTTTATTTTTTTTTTTAAAATTCAATTTTAAAAAAAAATTAAAATATATTAGTAAAGCTTCTACGTGATCATATCAATTTTCTCCCTTTTTTTCCTTTAAGTAAATAATAAATCATCTCAGTACCATTGTTGTCATTCTTGTTACGTTCTTACGATGTATCCTCCGCCCTGATCTCTCTCTAATCTGATATGATCTCTCTCTCTTTCTTCCTAGTTCTTGTTTTTTTTTTATTAAAGTTTCCACCTTTTATAATGTTTGATTGTGTTCTTGATGTTCTTATTTTACAATGTATTCTTTTAGTTTATATTTTTGCCTTTTGTGAAGAACGCTGCTACAATTTTTGGTATTGGGTATTGGTGAATTTTTTTTTCTGCTGTTGCCATTGGTTACATCAGACTTTTATTTTTATTTTTATTTTTTTCTTCTCCCTTTATGTAACACATTGGATTCCGACTTTAAATCAATTTTTCTTATGTGGTTTTGGATTGGAAAGGAAAGTTGAAAGATAATATTTTGATGTGTATTATTAATTTTTTTTATTTTTGAAAGATAATATTCCGACTTTATTGAATATTAAATGAAATATATACCATATGATTTAAAAATATTATTTAATATTAAAACGTGTCTCAACGTGTCAAAATCTATAATTTTTTAAGATTGAAGTGTCGTAGTGTTGTGTCGTATCGTATCACGTGTCGCGTGTCGTGTCGGTGCTACATAGGTTTAAATCAACGCTTGAACCCGCTCATAATATAGTTGCTTCCATAACAAGCTGCAGGCAATAGTTTGACCAATTATCTCCCCCCAAAAACTTACCCATCCTTCAAAACAAATATGAGAATATACTCCCGTAGATCCATACATCATCATTCTATTTTATAGTGGTGAATAAAAAAGTCAACACTACCTGTATAGAAGGCAAGCAAAATCCCAGTGAAGGCCTCGTCTCTAGATATTAACTTATTTGAGAATGGGTACGTGACTGGGGAGGAAGAATAATTTCTCTCTCTAATCATTTTGCTTTGCTATGTTATTTTAATCATCTCCGTATGTTGTTAACTAATATAAGAATAAATATCATTTTTGGTCCCTAACAAAAAATTTGGTCCCCACTTTAGTCCATTATAAAAAAAATTAGTCATTTGGTCCCTATGAAATTCAAAGTGGATCCATTTTGATCTTTTTGAGGTACTAATGTAGGTCTTTTTTGAATTTGTGAGGGACCACGATTTTAACTAAATTGATCCACTTTAAATTTTTTATGGACCTCGAGACTAATTTTTTCTAGAAAGGGACTAAAATGGGGACCATATTTTTTGGTAGGGACTTAAAAGAGTATTTACTCCTAATATATATATTGAACCAAAGACAATTAAGGACCTAAAAAAAAAAAAACTAAAATGAAAATTTTTGTGACAGCACTTGCGGGCATTTGCCCGCAAGTGGGTCAGCCACTGGGTCAGGTCCATCAAGGCAACGAAAATAAATTTTATGCTCCGGACCACCCAATAATCCGGTGCTCCCTCTCACAACATCACTTTTTGTCGTTCCCTTTTTACCCTTGCTATTTTTTCTCTTTTCCACTTTTACCATTCCATTTATACTAAGGGATCACCAAAAGAACAATGGTCTCATACCACAATAAATAATTTCCAAGGCAACAATAAAAACACATCTCTGTGATAGGCAGAGGACCCAGGGGCAGGGGATGAAGCCATGGAGATTAAGGTAAAAGAAAATATTATTAAAGGAAAAAAAAATAGGTTACACAAAACAAGTGCAAGATAAGATATCATATCAGGAAAGACGGGGGATATTCTTACTACCAAAATTTTCTATTACTAACTTACTACCTATTTAATCACCATTGAATCAAAGAGAGAATGTTAAAAAGTCTTTAAAAAAATAAAAAATGTTGATTAGATAAGTAGTAAATTAGTAATGGAAAATTTTAGTAGTAAGAATATCTCTCCTCACCATCAAATACGCAAAGCAACACAAAATAAAAAATCATTTTTCTATTGCATAACTATTACTTTTAGGAAATATTCTGTATAGAAGGTCAAGTACCAAATACCAAAGGGAGGCCAGACAAACAAACCATACAAGCATTTCGCTCTCTACCATAATTTTTTTTTTTTCCATTTTATCCTTTAACATAACACAATAAACTTTCCTACATACACAACATTCAACATTGTATGGGGTCCACACATTTAAAAAAAAATAAAAAAATGACACGCAAAACGAATCTCTATAACATTAGACAATCACTTTTCCTACAACATAATAAACATAAAACCCAAAAAAAAGAAGAAAAAAACCATAAAATGAAAAAGAGTGAGGATTAGAGTGGTACCTGATGGTGGAGATGGAGTGCGAGCAGAGTTAGATGATGGAGAAATGAAAATTGAGGATTTGACGATGAACCATTGATTCCTTCTCATCAGTAAATTTTAAAATAAATCTTCTCGCTCAGTTTGTATTATTATTTTTAACAAAGTGCCATTTTATTTATAAAAAAAATTTCGTTCAAATTTTAGGGGGCGGCCGCCACCCCAGCCCCCTTAATTCCACATGCAAGATGTGATTTATAAAGGTGCGACATGCTTGAAATGAATATTTATTTAATGCACCAATAATAAAAGTAATACAAATATCATTAAATCGACATTAATTTTAGATTCTCTTTCAAAGAATAAAAAATGTACCATAAATAATATTAAAATTATCGCACTTCAATTAAAATAGGCGCATTTGGATAATAAATGCAATTAGAGCAATATTCTTTCCCACTAATGCCCAGACACATTCTTTTGCACATACAAAATGTTTACATTCCGACCCGTGATTAATATTTTGGGACATATTAACTATCTCGACAAGTGATCTTTATTGTGTTGCACTAGATTCCAATTCAAAAGCCCGTCAGACTAACCTATTAACTCTTTTTTTTTTTTTTTTATACTAACCAAATTTTCACTCTCATCATTGCGTGCGCCCAACCCACTCAACAACTGTTCTCCGTCATTTTCTTCGTCAAAGTCATCTCTAAGCATTTCACATTTCTCTCTTGTTAAAGGTCTCTTCTCGTTGGATCCTTCGAGAATGTTGTCGCTCAAAACTGCGAATCTCCGCAAATCAACAACGTTTAATTTACAAGGGTCGAATCCTCAAGGATGATCAAACCCTACAAAGTTGCGATATAAACACGATCTTGCTATTATTGATATGTTTTTGCATAATGTTAACTTTGATTTGTTTGTAGAGGCGATTTAGCATTTTTCGATTTTTTTGCTGGCGCTGTTCTTTGTGGAATTAATAGTGCTGTTGATTGTATATTTTGTTTGGATAATATATTGTTGTCTTATTTTTTTTTAAACATGCTAAGTTAGGCTTTTATTTTTTGTAAATAAGTCACACCACATTCTTATAATTATATTCATAACAAGTTACATGTTAGATCAGTCTGGCATATTTAAACATAGACTTAGTCTTTCAATACCAAAGTCCGACACGGCTCGGTCCATTAACACCTCCGGTGCCAAGGTATTTTGGCAATCCTGCAATTGGGTTGCATTATATATAGTGTATTTTTGGAGGTAATGAATTTGAGAGATAAAGATTTAGAGGTGCTTCAAGTATTACACATAAGACATGAAGTTTGGAATGTTCAACATACTATTCGATTATATTATTAATATATCCGGCATGTATCACATTTAACAATGATAAATAAATTTATTATTTTCAAGAACTACTAATTACACTTAAAATTAATGATTTAGAAAAATTAATCTAGTTATTGTATAAAAACTTTGGGTTATGTTTATCTCATTTTAAATGAAATAAACAACTCTCCTACACACAAAAAGAGGTTGGGTCCCACCACTTTTTTTTCTCTCTTCTCTTACGTGTGTGTCTCACTTATACTTTTATTTGTACAACATGAGGTAACTTTTTTCCTACAACATAAAAAAAATATATCCCAAAAACTTTTGACCAGAGTCTAGTAAATTTTAAAATAACTAATATTTTAAGCTAAACGTCAGTAAGGAAAACAATTGGCTCCTTTGGTTAACAAAATTAAGCACACATTTCTCCGCAGCAAAACAAAGGGGAAGCCTCCTGTTTAACACTTCCAGTGTTCCAACAAAACAGAGACAAAACCAATTCGCCCTGCGAACAAATACATGGGCCACGACAATAGATGAACAAATTTCAACCTCAACCTCACCCATTCAGCTATAAATAAACATCCACCCTTTTCCCTCCCTTAATAAATACTTCATTTCATTTAGTAATTTGTAAAACACGAGAGATCAACAAACATGGAAGCAATTCAGTCGTGGGTTTCAAAGCATAAGCTCGCCACAGTTGGTAAGTGTTTTATATAACCAACAAACAACCTTCCCCCTGACGTCACAAATTTTAACGAAATTATTTGGTGTTGAATTTGATTAAAGGGGGACTGTGGGCCTTTGGAATTGGAGAATCACTTCTGACTTATTCACGCACAAGGTATCCAATGAAGCCAAGTCTTAGGCTTATCCATGTTAGGTACCTATTCTACAAATGTTTAACTACATATTCTTCCTTCTTCTTTTTTTTTTTTTAATTTAATTTTCCTATTTGTATCAAGTGTTGTAATCATGGTACTTAAAAACTCATTTTAAAACTACACGTTTACTTTTTTATAATTTTTTCCATCAAAACGTTTTTATTGATATTTCAAGCATTTTTACTTATTTATTAGTTTTTTCATTGCAATTTTACGTATTATAATTTTTTATCTCCTTGTAAAAACTCAATTTTAATTACCTTTGATGTAATGAATTTGTGTGTTGGTTTTTCAGAATACAGGCCCAGGCGTTAACCCTGGGTGTGCTGTCGGGTGCTGCAGCTTATCACTACTATAAGAATCGTGCTGTTGAGCCGAAACCACAGGCCTAGAGTGTGGCCCAGCTCGTAGAATGGGCTCCTTAGTCCTTTCTGAAATTAAAAATAAAATAAAATACTGTACCAAAAATAAAATAAAATAGAAAGAAAAATTTTCTGTTAATAGTCATTAAGTTCACTGAGACGAGCAGAAAATGCTCTATCATCAACCTATTGTAATTTTGTAATAAATTTAATATTATCACTGAGAAGACATCGAAAGTTAGTGTTATTTTATTTTTATTTTGGGTTAATCTTTTCTCATTTTACATGAGAAAAGATTCTCATCTTACACAGACAATCAAAAAGTGGGTCCCATTTTTATTCTTTTATCTTTTTACTTTTTTGTGGATCCCACCTATGCATTGAGTGTGTGACATAAGAAAATTTTCTCATGTAAAATGAGAAAATTAATCCTCTTTTATTTTTTTGAAAACATGTGTTATTTCTTTTTTGTTCTTGGTCAGCAAGACCTTGGTATTATTTCCTGAATGTTCAGTGGAATCAGTTGCACCTCTAAAAACTTTGTTCGGGCCTAGGCGCAACACTACACAATTATGGGACAATGATCAAAGTATCATATTTTTTTTTTTCACCAAAAAAAAAAGTATCATATTGTTTTATAAAAAATTACTTGAATGGCACATTTTAAAAAAAGAAATTTCTTCAAAATTTCTAGTCACGTAACTCGTTATAATACTTGGCAAGTTAGGTGTTAACTTGTGGCAAAAGGTATATATGACCACATATACTGCTTCACAGCTAGATTACATGGCATCAAACATGCTATGCAGCATGGTATGTTTAGTCAACTTCTGACATGTGACAAACGTGCTATGCAGTATAGTATGTTACGTGTGTGTCATGAAATTAGTTAATGCCTTTAAAAAAATTTAATTAATAGTTATAAAATAATTTAAAGTAATAACGCTTCTAAAAATAATTAATTAATAGTTATACAATAATTTAAATTAATTATTTTATTTTAATTCAGTCTATATTAATTTAAATTATTTTTAGGAGTGTTAATTAATTTTATTTAATTTAGTTCAAGTTATGTTAATTTTTTTTTGAATTGTTAAGTAATTTAATTTAATTAAGGAGTGTTAATGAATTAAGTATAATTTATATTTGTTAATTATTTTAGTTTAATTCAATCTATATTAATTTAAATTATTTTATAACTATTAATTAATTATTTTTATATGTGTTAATTAATTTCATTTGATTTATTTTAATTTAAGTTAAAAAAAATTGAACTGTTAAGAAATGTAATTTAACTTAAGAGTGTTAATGAATTGAATGTAATTTATGTTTGTTAATTATTTTAGTCTAACTTTATATTAATTTAAATTATTTTATGGCACACACATAACATGCTATGTTGCATAGCATGTTTGATGCCACGTAATCTCGCTCCACTGCACAGCGGATTATGTGGTCATGCATCTTCTGCCACGTGTTAACTTCTAACTCGCCAAGTGTTGTAGTGAGTTAGGTGACGTGGCATTTTGAAATTTTTTTAAAACATTGTGGCATTTTGTTCGCTGTCCCACACAATTCTTGTAGTAACGTATATTTCGTGGTCTTTTGGATGGAAATCAAAGAACGTAAAGATAAAGGGAATACATTTTCTCATGTTGCATAAGAATACAATTCTCATGTTGTGACCTTCGATTTACGTGCAAAATTTTTATTTTCTTTTTCTTTTTTTAATAAATGTGAGACTCACCATTAGTTGAGTCACAACATGAGAATTCAATTCTAAAATAACATAATAAAATCAAACCCCAAAGATAAAACTTGGTCGTGTTTGAATTTAGGAAAGCAATTATATTTTCAATCAACTACTACCTCGTTTCCGTGTTATAAATATGAGACAGATTGTAGCGGACCAACAAATTGGAATGGCCCAACAGACACAGACAAGTGGGAAGGGTCCAGTGGTAAAAGAAGAGTGATGAGGCCTACCCGATCCGAGGGTTATGTGATGTGGTGACACTTATGAATTACCAACTGATTGAATTCAAATCGACGGGTAATCATAAAATATTACACTGTTGTATCGATCATTTTAATTTTTTGGAATGGATAAAAAGTGAGGACTCAAAGGGGAAAAGCAAAAAATATTTGAATTTAAATGGAATTTTATTTTCCTTATCTAGGAAAGAGGAGCATTGAATTGTATAATCCCCTAGCACCCAAATTCTTTTCGCAAGATAGACAAGAAGAAAAAAAGATAGATAAAATATGTTATCCTTTTTTTATATCAAATATCTTTTATTTAAAACTCACTCTAGAACATTTAATTATAATCTTTTTAAGTACAAAATAAGCTAATTTTGTTTTGGTGAAAAAAAATAAGCTAATTTACTCTCTTTCTTAAATATCATTTATCTGGTAAAAATTTAAAATATCAAAAAAAAAATTATAACAAAATATCAATTTTACGTCATAATATATATATATATATATATATATATATATATATATATATTACATATACATAATGATTCCATGGAATTGGAATGGTAGCTTTGTTTGGTAGATAAAAAGACGAAAACAAAATAAAGTTCCAATATAAAATTTTAATTATCTTGCCTATTATCCTGATATTCCATTGATATACGCTCATCCGATTTAAGTGGGTTAAATTCTTAACAAAAAATGGGTTGAATTTAACAAGCCCAATACTTGCAATTTTTTAAATTAAAAAAACTATTAATATGATAATATGCTGTTTTTTTATATCACCTCTAATTACCTCTCGAGACAAGTCGGCCTCTAGTATTCTGACAAGTTTCAACTCTTTGAGTCAGTTATGCGATTAATCCTAAGTCAAAATTTAGTCATTGTTAAAGCTTATTGCCCCTAAAGATGTAAATGAATTAGGTTAAGCTATACTTTAACCTGAATGAAGTCTACCATTTTTTTAATTAAGTCTAAGTCTTTAAAAATAGTATATTGTATTATATAAAATGGGTTTTATAATTCTCATGGTGAAGGAGAATTAAAATTTTATGTTGTAGATATAAAAAGCATGTGGGACCCATGTGTTAGAAAAAATTATATGTAGGACCCATGTCAGCACGAAAATCGAAGGGTGTGTAGGAAAACTTGAATTCTCATGTTGAATGAGAATTATAAAACCCATATAAAATATAGGTTATGATTCTGTTTATTTTATTTCTTTTGTATGTTTAAGTTTGATGAAAGATTTAAGGAAAAAGTGTGTATCATTTTAAAGGATGTAAAATTATATCATTTTAAGTGAGAGAAAAAGATAGATAAAGGAGGAGAGAGAGTGAACAAAACATATAAAGGTGTGGTTCTCACCTCTTTGTGAGAGTAAAATGATACAAATTGTGTCATTTAAAAGGACAAATATTTTTTCCAAAATTAAAATAGCAAAAATAGTCAAAGCCACTCCATAACCCAAAACATTATTTTATTAAAAAATAACAAGATATTATCTTATTAAAAAATAAAATGTTATTTTATTAAAATTAATAATTTTCTTATTAGAAAATATAGATCGTACCTGGAGGCTCAGAGGTCCGGACTTTTAAAACTGGCTTATGGCCTGATCTCTAAAGAGGCCTCATAATGAGCTCAAATCTATACTATTTTTAAAACAGCCAAAACCAAGTCAGATAAAAAACAAGTTAGGTTGTAGTCTCCTAACAAGCCACCTGACTTGTTTACAGTTACAAGTGTAAATAGGCTAGGATAAACTTTGACTTAAATAGGCTAAATCTATGTAAAAAAACTTAGTCTTAACCTGGTCTGTTAGCCTGTATATGTCCAAATTATAAGTCTGACTTGATCTATATTTTAAAAATAAAAGCCTATTAGACTGTTTAAGCTTATTAAATATTCAATAGTTAAAAAATGATTACAATAGTATTACTTTATTATTCAAAATTATTAAAATACTTTTTATTTAAAATAAATAATATAATATATGTCTCATGTAGGCTTATATATCGACATAAAAAAAAAAACCTACGGTCTGCTTTCTAAATATATATATATATATATATATATATATATATATATATATATATTTTAAATCTAAGTCTATTCTATTTGACTATTCGTAATAAGTCAAGCCTGACATAATATAAACTAGGCCCCTATAGATCGGTCTAGCCCATTTACACCCCTATATAGCCCTAATCGTCTCTCACTAAAGATGTACATAATGGGAATCAAATCTAGATTCTCTACCAAGTCCCAACCAACAACTTATGTTACACCTATGAATATGATAATACTCTCAAGGTAGCATGAATTGGATGAGCCAAAACAAAATACATCATTTTTTCTTCCTTTTTTATGCAGCAAATGCATCATCGTTTTTAGGTAGTATAAATAGAACACACAGCATTGCATTGCATCGCATCGTTTTTTAAGCCAAAGTCAGTACTCAAGGGCCTATTTTGTATCATTAGATTATGTCTATTGAAGGAATTACGGAAGGTCCAATATACTACTAATTATAAGTTCCTAAGTTGACCTTAACACGTTCATTTGTTTACCATGCACGGACCTTTTTCACGCGCGTGGTTTCAAAATCTATTATTTAATTATGCCTAAAATCCTGTTTGAATACATTATTTGTTCTATTCAAGGTAACAAGTGTCAACTTTGATCCAGTGCTTGCGGTTTCAACAGGCCACATCTTTGTTAGCATTCTCCTACTTAACTACATTACTTTCACGCGTCAAACATGGAGAATGGAGTTATCTTAAAGTCATTTCATTATACTTCGGACCTTAATACTGTTTCGGAGGAAAGCATAGCAAGAATTTTCTCAATTTATTAGTGTTTAATCATTGATTGCATTTCGAATTAACTATTTAATTTGACCTTAAGATGCACGTTTATATGCGTCTGTGTATATATATTTGATATGCTTGCTCCATTTATAAATTTGATCAACCATATCATCTACTTTTTTTCTTTCCCTTTAATTACCATTTCATTAAAAATTGAAGAAGTAGATGATTTGGAAGCTATTTTATACGAAGCTTGATCCCTTGATCAACAAATTTCCGGTTAACCAACATGAAAGAAAATGGGAAAAGAAAAAAAAAAATGGAAGACTCAAGATACACATACATATATATATATATATATATTTATAGTTAAGCAGACATTTGATTTCTGATTTACTCTTGATCAGCACTTTCGCTCCAGTTCTTTATTGCTTGTCCCACTGCTTGTTTCACAACTTGTGCATCAATAGTATCGCCTTGTTCTTCATTCTAGAAAATGCAAGAAAATATTCGTTATTGCGGAACCACCGAACCTAGCTAGCTTCTGTAATATTAGACAATTAATGAAGACTATTAATTATGTATATATTAAGGCTAATTAAGACCATTTAACACTACAAATGCATGATCACCAATCCACAGCAACTCGGCCTCTTTTCTCACATCCCCCAATGAGGAAATTTTATAAAGGGACAACACGTGTGACATCTAAAAGTCTGGATAGAAAACTGAAAATGATAGAGATGAATGATACGGTTATTAAAAGCGTTCCCGTTAAACCCGACTAGCGAATGTGGGATGAAGGAAATTCTTGTATGCAATCTTACCTTGTTTCCTGGATTTGAAGCCATGACCTTTTAGTCATGAAGAAACAATTTTATCACTACTCTGATTCGCCCCCTTGAATGACATGCTTATTGAACTAATTAATAAGCATTGGTAATAAATTTTTGTTTACTATATATATATATATATATCTTACTTCTCCTCCAACCGCTTGAAATCGAAAATTGTCTGTACAAGAAACCCTAGCTTCCAGCACTATAAGTCCCATCTCTTCAAAGACCTCCAATATGGAAACAAGCAGACCTGGGCACCCTTTTGCTGAAAAAACATTTATAAGAAATCCCTTTTCTAGGGTTTCTACTGAAACCTGCACAAGTCCATCCACAAAATGCAACTAGCTCCAATCAATTTTTATTTATTGACAATGTCTTTGAAACTTTATCAACATAGGATGCTATTAAGAATATAGAGGATGCTATTAAGAAAATACCATAGGCAAGGGATTGCGGTCGCTT
>JAVKPL010003285.1:0-19535 GCA_032173675.1 Gastrolobium villosum
CAAATAAACTATTATTCCTAGAACCTAACTTCTCTATTTTTAAAAACAAAAATCGTAATGATTCTCTAAGCAACTCAAATTATTCCTCTTAACTTCAAAATATATACACTGAACAATGCATATAAAATTTAATACTTTGGATTGTTAACAAATTTTAATATTTTTTTTATTGATATGTACAACGGTTTAAATAATATCAATTCGTCTAATTTTATCAATGTTTTTGAAGATTTCAAAAGTTTTAAACTATAAAAATAAAAAATTACATGCATCATACATCCATACATCACGACAAGATATTTCGGTATGTGTATAAATAAAAAATCGATTAATTACATGTAATTAGTATTATTTTTATTAATTTATTATAAATATTTTATTTTATATCTCAATTGTTATTTAACTTTTTTAAAATGATTTGATGATGTAGCTAGTATAGTTCTCTGAATCGAAAGATCGTTTTAGTTTTTCTTCTTTTTTAATTGTTCTAACAACTTTTGAACATATTCTAATTAACATAACTCGCTATTTTCATTTCTCTCTTTGCTAATATGCTTTACTAACATTTAAAATATTTTTCTAAATGACCATCCACTTAAAATCAACACTGTCGTTCCTTCCAAGTAGGGCAAAAGTAAGGGAAAAATTGTAAATGATTTCGTGTGTATTCTTAATTAGTGTGTATTCTTAATCAGTGTGTTTTTCCAAATGATTTAGTGTGTTTTTCCAAATACATACTGACGTGAACCTTTCAAAATCAGTGTGTATTCTTAATTATACTATATTTACACTCATGCATGACGCGGGAGACAAACAGCTATTAAAGGAAGGTGAAATGTCAGTTGGTGGCTTTTTATAGGGTGTCTCCACCTATTTAGATGAGACTGGAGACTGATTTTATTTTTGTTTTGAGTTAAACTCAATCCAAATTATTTTTCAGAAACGAGTTAGTTCTTACTATTATTTTCATAAGTTTCAATTATTTGAGTCAGTTATGAGATTAATTCAAAGTATGAGACAGATCAGGGATGCAGATATTTAAACTCCTCTCATATATGACATATGGGGATTGAACCGAGGTCGACCTTTCATTTCTAGTTACTTAGCTCCCTAAATACCTATTGAACTACCACCATTTGATACTAATTTTTTTACATTGATGCAAATTACTCGGGGAATCGAATTAAAGATCTTTCAGTCCTATAAATTCACTCCTTGAACATAATTCACTTATTAACTTGGCCATCCTACAGAGTTTCACGTTGCAAGAGAATTATTTTTTTCTATTAGTGATTTTTTGATTTTTGTGCAGTATATTTTTTTTTAAACATATGTGGGTACTACACAAGATATGTATATAGCATGAATTTTTTTTTCTCCTAGTGTATAAGACAATTAAAACCCTACAAAAAAAAAAAGATTATACCCTCCCTAGTAGAAAGATTCTTGTATATATTAGTTGTGTTTTTTAAAATCTCTCTAAATCGTATCGGAAATGGATACTCTCATTTATTATTTAATATGATCATGCTAGAGGTTCTTGATCATCAATAAACAAATCAACGATGATGATATTGTAACTTTCTATCTCAAAAAAATAAAAAAAACTCTCACTTTCTTTATCATTGATTAACCCGTATGTAATTAGGATATTCCATTATAATATCATCATATTAAATAAGATATAAGAGATCCGCTCCCAAATTGTCTCTATTCTTGGCAGCCGGAACGCCACGTGTGAGAATTCCAACTTCTTGAGAATGACACGTCAACAAAGGGAAAGGTGGGCCACATGCTTGATCTCTATACTCACTTTATTCATTCTTCTAATCTCGATAGAAAATTAGGTTGGAACATGATTAAGATACCAAGCACCCATACATTCAACAAAGTAATTATAATTTCTGATTGACTAAACCTTACCAGTTGCCCCCCTTTAATTTCTTTACCAAACTAAGATGGTTTTTCTGCTAGTTTTTATACTATAGAACTTGAGAATGATTCCGAAGTAGAATAGAACATTAGAGCGACAAATAAAACGCTGATCTTTTCTCTTCCAACGTGAGAGACTAGAACTTAATTTGGTCCGCAAAATGAATATAATTAAACTAGTTTCCGACAAGTTGGATGGGCTATCTTGCGATGTAAAAATATTTTTGTGATCACACAAGAGGGATGCGTAACAAATGAATGACCAAGAACTAATATTAAGGAATTAAAATTACTACTTCAAGTTAGCAAATAGTTCAAATTAAGGTGCTTGGTGTGTTGGCCAAGTTAAAGGCAACTCATCAGGTCTTAAATGAGTTATCAAACAACATTTAATTCCAAGATTTTGGGATTTTAGAGATTCAAGAAGGACCGCGAGCCTGCAAAACTACATACTTAAAATAATATTCATAGCTTAAAATTTTATATAACATTCTTCATGACCAAAAGAACATTACAAAATTAAAGGTGCAACAGAAGCAAATCCCCTCGACTTAGAAAATGCTGTAGATATACATAGGAAACAATTAATATAACCAAAAGGCAAGAAAGACACACTACGTACGGTTCTTAACACACATTACAGAAATTTCTTCATCGCCAAGCAAAAGACATGATGTGAGAGTTCGCCCATAATTTATTATTACATGATACCTTATTCCATTTCATTTCTTTTTCTTCAAGCATATTAATTATTCATGCAATGTATATATTAGGAGAATGATCAATCTACGTTAGTATAAGAATAATAAGTCTTATATTCAATTTCAGTTATCGATCTCACTCGCATTCAACGTCTCCAATATGTATTAAGTCCGTGAGCCGTTAGGTGCAAGTGAGATCAATGACCAAGACTGAGTTTAAAACTTATTATTCTTATGCTGGTATAAGTTGATGATTCCGACACTACAAGAAAACAGGTATTTTGCGACGGTTCATTTTTGTATACGCGACGGTTACAACCATTTAGCGGCGGTGTAACCGTCGTGTATACCAAAAATGAACCGTCACAAAATGCCTATTTTTTTGTAATGCGATTTATTAATAATATAAAAGGTTTGGCTTAAGGGAAATCCCACAGGCTTGGCTCTTGGTCCATGTTTTCAGGGGAAGAAGCCTCCACACCAATGTCAAGAGGAGGAGGGCTAAGAAGCATTCCTTCAGCCATATTGACAAGAACATTGGGCATATCAAAGATCAAATCCTCATCCACAAACTGGTTAACCCCTTCCTGTTGTTCATGTTCCCCTGAAACTTTTCTTTCTTGGCTTCCTTGAATACCAGATAAAGCATCCTTTGCTGCTCCAGCAGCAGAAGCAGCACTAGCTGCAGCCACCTTAATATCAGTAGCAGACAAAGAAGCAGGGACAGGCAATGAAGAAGCTGAGTCAGGGAAGTTCAACTCAGCATCCTTACCCTTAAGAGCAATCGCAGCCACATCATATGCAATAGCAGCCATTTCTGGTGTAGGGAATGTCCCTAACCAAATCCTATCAGGCTTCCTTGGCTCACGAATTTCAGACACCCATTTTCCACTACTCCTACGCCTCACTCCACGGTACACTGGGTGACGACCAGTTTCTGCAGAGACTTTGCTGCTAGTGCTACTGCTTGCTGTTGCAGTACTGGTACATTTAGATTGCATGGTGTGTGTGTTGTGTATGTGTGTTTGGAGTGAAATTTTGATGGCATGAGTTGGCAATTGAGGGAAGCCATTTATGGGGGTGTGATTTTGGAGGGAAATTGAAGGGTGGAGAACAAGTTCTGAAATCAAAGTGCAAACCAGTTGTTGATGAATTGCAGCGTGTGAACTGTGAAGGGTTATGGGGTGTAAGCCAACTTGGTCTTGGATATCTGGGTTGGAGGGCGTGTTCTGTAACAAGATAAAAAAAATAAAAGGGAAGAAAGAAAGATGAATTCACTTAAACCACGTCAAAATTTTCAGTAGTGGTATATATATTGCACTTTGTTAATATACATCACTATTGATTTGATTTCATTGATCTTATTAATTATACAAAGTGACATATTACTGAAGACAGCACAATAACTGACGTGGGATTCTATTCTATCCTTCTCCTCGTGTTTTCGTCATATTTATCCTACCAATTAGGTAGGGTTTTGTGCTGCTGCCGCAAATCAAAAGACATTAGTTTTGTTTCACTTTGTCTATAGTTGGGAGATCAATTCGGAAAAGCTATAGGCCAAGTCTAGTGTTGGCATCTAAAATCTGAATGATCACTGAATACACAAATCAATGGTTAACTTAAGACACCATCAATCATGTGGATCAACTAGCACGCGTTATTCCAACTTAACCAGTTGTCTCGAGTTAAAATCGTGAATCCTATGTTAAAAAATATAAAGAAAAGAGATCTCGAGCTCAAACTATGGGAATGGAGAAAAAATAATGTTTGATGGCTGCCTCCTAGATGGGTCTGACACATTTTCAAATGAGATATAATGTTATGCCTATTTTACTTACTCATTTTTAATATTATTAAATCAGAATATTAAGAAGAGGGAAAAAAAAAATGTTAATTAAGATTATAATCTAATGGCGATGGGTAGGTAGATTAAACATGATAAAAGGTAGTCCCAATATGGGAATGTAATAAGATAAGAAGCTATTGGGTGCATTGGCGGCTTCTAATATAGCTAAAAGTAATGTGCTATTAGGTATTGAATCATAAGGCATTGCATTTTTTTAGGGATTTCCTAGGTGTATATATTTTGATTTTACCTCACTACTTCATGTTCTCTCTCTCTCTCTCTCTTTTCTTTTGGTAAAGCAAGAGTGATCATCTAACAAGTTTCAACAAACAACCCCTCGTTCGGTTATCATATATTGTTTAGGTCTAATTCATTATTCGGAATAATAGTTATGCAAGAAAGGAGGAGAAATATGTATAAATCTTTTTAATAGACTAATGGAAAATGGGTTGTTATGTCCACTACAACTTTCTTTGTATGACTCTGTATATCTTGGCCTTTGTTCAAGTGTTTTATAAAGCATTTATCCTATAAAAAAAATACTTAATATTACAACTTTAATACAACTCTTAAACCACTATCAACAGACAATATTAATGGAATCGTCACAGATTAATAAACTCGCACAGTGGTAACCAGATTTTTATTTTAAAAAATATATATAAAATAAAAAGGGTTCACTTTTCTGCATGCAGATAAGTTATCTGCAGTAAATTCAATACGACGTCGTTTTGGAACAGAAATTATGGTGTTTTTGTAATTTTAATTTATTTCAGCGTTATAATAGTCTTTATATTTATAATTTTTTAAGATTCTAATACCAAAATGACGTCGTTTTGGGAATAAATGCAGATAACTTATCTACACTAACTGCAGAAATATTTTTCTCAATAAAAAATAGCTTGCATAGTGATAAACTTGATGACTGTGTTTAATTTATGAGTTTTATTAGTCTCATTTAACATAAGATAACTATCTTACATTATAGAGAGAAAATAGGTGGGTCCCACAATTACAAAGAAAAAGGAATAAAAGAAAAAGATGAGATACGGAAATCGAAGTGAGAGAATATGAGCAAAGATATCTTATATGAAAGGAGAATAACATTTCCCTTAACTTATTCATTTCTTTCTCTTTCATCGTGTCCCTCGTAATTCAATGCAACTTGACCCTGAAATTTAAATAGACAAAAATTGAACAAATGTTAACTAGTGCTTTTGAGGCACTTTTTAAGAAATTGAAGAAAAAAAATATCAAACGAAAATCAAAACTATTTTAGTTGTAAATATATTAAGGGATTTGATTTTCTCATGTTACATGAGAATTGAATTCTCATGTTGTGACTCAATTAGTGGTGGTCCCCACGTTTATTAAAAAGAAAAAAAAATTCGCACGCAAATCGAATGGTCATAACATGAGAATTAAATTCTTATTCAACATGAGAAAATATTTTTTCTATATATTAAATATTGTACTTTTATATAATATCTTTGATTTTTAATTTTTTAACAAGTTTATTTACGGAATTCGTTAGCAAGATTCAAAAACTTGATATCAGGTTTAAATCTTGAGTCATAACTATGAACTGATCGCCATTAGTTAGATACATCAGAAAGTTTGGGGAAGCAGTAATTTCACTGTGAAATATAACTTAAAGGACCACATTCACAATAATTTGATGACAAAGCAGAAACCACTTTGAAATTTTAGATGCTAAGTGTTCTTCGCCAAATCCTAATATCATGATCTCTTCAAACGTTCTCTCCATTGTTGGTCACTTGAAGGAGTTTATGTTCGAATTAAATTGTGGATCAATATTAAGGCATTTGTTTTACTTTTTTTTTTTTTTTCGAATTCCAGTTTCCAGCTAAAGGAGTTAAAGGTTAGATGTTACGAGAATTGGCTATATTTGTAGAATCAAATTATATCGACTAAAAAGTTGTTGGTTCAATTTTTGCCAATGATATTTTATTAATAAGTCAATTTTAAGTAAGCCTTCATTAAAACTTATGGCATAGCTCTTTGCATTAAAAATAAAAATAATAGCAGTAAGAGAAATTTCACTTTGACCCCTTATGAGTATATATAGTGTATTAGTTAATCACCTGCTTAAATGCCAAAAATGACCTTATTATATAAAATATCAAAAATAATTTTAATAAATAAAAAATAAAATTATAAATGAAATATAAAAAACATCCTACGTAGAAACAAAATTATTTTAGTTAAATTTATCACTTAAATCACAACCTATTAATTTTTTCTCCATCTATCTAAGCCGGCTTTTCTCTATTAATTTAGCAAATCCATAAAAATATAATTTGATACAACTAATGTAAGAAACTTAAAAAAAAATCATTTAAAACTAATTAAATATATGCTTATTTTTTGAAATTTTACGATAAAGATATTTTTATGTTTCTTCTGTTGATTAAAATTGAAATTCTGTTTACCAAAATAAAAATCGAAATTCTTTTCCAAAAAAAAAAAAAAAGTTTACGTATAATACTAAGTGGATTATTTAGTGTATTATAAAAATAATTTTGTAAAACGTTATTCAATTTTTAATTTTAATGATTAATTTTTAAAAAATTTAAAAATAAAAAACTATTTTCAAAACCAGAAATCAAACAAGTTTACACATTATATTTACATATTCTGTGTGTTTAGTACTCTTTCAATGCACTCTCATAAATGAAAACACGATCCACTGCCTTCTGTCTGAGCCAGAGGAGTCATATCCAATAGGTCCACAATATTGGAGCATGAGATGGGATTTAAGTGAATGCACTTAAAAAAACATGAAATGGTATCATTGCTACTTGACCAATTATATGGCGGAACAAACATATCAACTTGCAAAAGATTAACCCAACTGCATATTCAATATATAATGTACATTGATTATGGTTGATTTCTATTTATGGAAAGTGGAGTGACTATAATTGGGATGTTAAGTGTTGCTTATATTATTGTTGGGTGCATTTGAACTGTTTTTTAATCAGTAACAGCATCAACCCTGTTTATCAAAGAGAATTATTCTGACATCAATTTTTTATAAATATTTTCGGCTAGATACACATCAAACATTCAAATGGTTAATGGTTATGTTTAGTAAAATTTCAAATACTTATTATAAAATCAGCCATCAATAAATATTTGACAAATATGTTATTAATTACTAATAAGAGGAAGGATATTCTTACTACCAAATTTTTCTACTACCAACTTACTATATATCTAATCACCATTGAATTAAAGAGAAAGAATAATAAAAAGTTTTTGAAAAAAAGAGAAAATGTTGATCCAATGGTGATTAGATAGATAATAAGTTAGTAGTAGAAAAATTTGGTAGTAAGAATATCCGTTCTCTACTAATAATACTTTATGCTTCTTGACCAATCATATCGGGGAGCAAACGTACCAACATGCAAAAGATTACCCCGGCTGCTTATTAATTATATAATGTACTATACAAATATAAATAAAAAGTTACAAAACTTTGATTTACACACTACTAGAAAATGATTTTTTTTTTTATGAAAGTTTTTTCGTCGAAAATGGTTAAAATTCCGTCAAAAACGACGTTTTCGACGGAAATGAAGCCGTTGAATATGTCTTCGTGGGTAATAATTTTCTCGACGGAATCTAATTCCGTCGAGAAATTTTGACAGAAATTATTTCCATCGAATTTTTTAGATAGAATACTTTCTTTTTTATTTATTTTTTATATGGATTTTCGACGGAATTCTTTTTCCGACGAAGATTTTCCAGGAAAAAGGATTTCCATCGAGAAATTCATCAAAGTACATTCTTTTTTATTTATTTTTTTTATATGGGTCTTTGACGGAATTCTCTTTCCGTCGAAGATTATCTACGGAAAATGATTTCCATCGAAAAATTCATAAAAATGCTTTCTTTTTTATTTACTTTTTTTATATGGATTTTTGACAGAATTCATTTTTTGTCGAAGATTTTCCGCGAAAAATGATTTACGTAAAAAAAATCATCAATATATTTTCTTTTATCATATATTTAATTAAAAATTTCGACGGAAATTCATTTGCTAGCCAAAATTTTCAAAGAAAAATGAATTCCATTGAAAAATTTCGTCGGAATAAGTTTTCCGTCGAAAATTTTGACAGAATAAGTTTTCCGTCGAAATCTCCGTCTTTAATTTTGACAAAAAATTTCCGTCAAAAAATTTGCTTTTTTTAGTAGTGACAGTACAGTTTCTAATTCTAGAAAGCAGGATGTTGGTGCTTAAATTTTTGTTGGGTGCAATTAAATTGTTTTTAATCAGTAAAAGCTTCAGCCCTATCTTTCATAGAGATTTTATTTTTATTTTTTTCATCGAAATCAAAGAGAATTATTTTGATATCAATTTTTTTTTTTGGGTAAGATACACATCAAACATTAAATTGGTCATTGATTATATTTAGAAAAGTCTTAAATATTGTTCTATCTTGGAGATAGAGATGTCCAACCCAATAGGCTGGTATGTTGATCTTGGATCTAGTGCCTTCTACAAAGTATCTATTAAGGAGATATCCTTGAGTCAAGCAGATCACTATGCACAGTAAACGAACAACGGCTTTGCCAATGGGGGTGTGTGTGTGCGCACAATAACAGCATAACAGTAAGAGAGAGAGAGCATAACTTACCTTTAGGGTTTTACCTCTTATTTATAGAAGTTATCTGTGGGTGGTATGATGTGGACCTTTAGAGCCTCTGGTGGGGGCCAGGCCTGTCTGTCATGCCATCGTTTCGGATTCGTATCCTTGATGGATTTCTATCCATAATTATACTTGATTTAAACCTTGGATTGCCCCTAGTTGGGCCTATCTTTCCATGGGCCCCTTATACGGGTCCATAACAGTTGCCCCTCACCCAGGCTACCTGGGTGTCCGAGGTAAACTTCTTTGCATTTTGCTCTTTTTTGTATTTTGCTTCAGGTTTTCTGCCGAGCTGAGAGCGTTTGAATTTTGTAAATTTCTCTTTGCATACATGCTCCTTATATCTTAGGATTTTTCAACTGGGGTTCTCATTGCCTCTTATCTCGGCGGGTTGGGCATAAACCTGGGAAGATATCTCACTTATCCCCTATATTGAGTTGGGGATGAGCTTGAGTAGTTGGGATCCAACTGGCGGGTTGCCCCCAAGCATCATCCCTTACGCACATGTTCTGTGTTTGTAGCTTTCTTTCTAGGATCGGGAATGATTTCTCTCAGCCCCTTGTCTCGGCGGGTTATGCATGAACACGGCAAGATACTGCACGTAATAGGGTAACGAATGACCTTGAGTTGTTGGGATCCAACTGGCGAGTTGCCCCCAAGCACTATGCATGTAACCCAGCTAAAAGTTGTTGTGTACACGTGTCTTGAGTTTTACATGTCGACTTATCATCAGCAATCATTTCATTCTGACACGTGCTGCTGGTCGTGTGTATTAGTGTGCTGCACCCGTTTTGTGCCATTTTCGCATTTCGTGGGCATTTATTAGGAGTGTCATTTTAGGCGTCTAATCATTGCTTTTTGAGTGCAATGATGTTGGTGCCTCTGACTCGTGCCATCCATAACTATTGGCGTTACCACTCACGAGTTAAACGACATTGGTGCCCCTGACCCTTGCCATTCGTAACCATTGCAGTTACAATTGTGCCTATATAAGCACGCACGTTTTCCCCTTTTTGTTCTTTACTTTTATTATCCTGGAGAATTTCTTGCCCTAAATCCTTTGAGCGCTAACATCCGCAAGTGTTTTTCCTGCATATTTTGCAAGCTCCTCTTCTTCACCCAGGTATTACCACTTTTCTTCAAACTTCCCTTATCTTCTTCTTGAATAATCTGCATTTGGCTGTCTGCATTTTAGACATTTGTCAGTTCTATTTTGAGTTCGTTTTTCTTCAAACTTATTCAAGCAAATTGTTTGCTGGTTGATTTTCCTTCTTGTTGTGCCAATGCTCTGTGTGTTTAGAGCGTTGCATATTGCTTCATGTAAGAACCCGCACCGTTAATTAAGGAGATTAATTAATTAAATGCGATAATTAGGAAATAATTCCATAATTTACCCTAATAATTATTATGGAAATTATACTCTTACGTTATATAAGACTCATCTCTCATTTTACACTCACATAAAAAGATGTGCCTCTCTTTTCTTTCTTTTTTCATTTTTTTTTAAATTGGTCGCCCCACTTAATTTATCTCACAACATGAGATAAATTCTCTCATGCAACATGAGAGAAGTAAAACCCTAATTATTATGAGATTCTAATAATTATAATAAGTGGGTAATGATGCTGAAAGTCGCTTTTCGGACGAAAAGCACAGATATAGGTTCCGCTACCCGGTATAAATGCGTACCAGTAAAGTATCCCGGAAAATTATAATAAGTGCATGATAATTACTAGAATAATATGTAGGACTTGTAAAACGAGTTTCAAGTCAAAATAATGAAATATGATGCCAGAACTGATACTGGCTATGGAAAAGCGCGTACCGAAAAGATGCTCCAAAAAATAAAATAAAAATATGAAAAATCTTAGGAAAATGAGTAGGTTAAGATTCCAAAGTTTGGGATTAAAATGTTTTGTGTAACTATTAATGCCAATATTGCGTGTTTATCGCTTAAGTGGCTATTTATAGAGGGTTGATCCTCCAGCCTTGTATGCGTGAGTTGGCTGCTGCCACCTTCCCCTCACTTGGTCATTTTCGTTTTTACATAGAAAGCTCCAAAGACATCACCTTTCTTCATGATTTCTTCATCTAAACACCTTGGTTGGGTGTGGTTGAGTCTTGGGGTGAGTGTTAAGCCTTCTTTTCTGAGTTGAGTGGGCTGCCTTGTGAGGTGTGAGGTTCTATGTCTTTGGTTTGGAGTTTTGGAGTCTTGTTCTTGGCTTGTGAAACTTCAATGAGCCTTCTTGTTGAAGAAAGGGCATAGCTTGTGTTGCCATTTTCGTTTTTGAGCATAGTCAGATCCTTAAGGGACCATTTGTGAGCTCCAAGAGCACTTGAGTGGCTGTTTTGGAACCTTGGGTAAGTTGTCTCACTTGATCATGAGTTTTTATGCTTTAAAGATGAAGTCTTGGCATGTTAATGGGTAAAATGAAGTAACCAACACCTATGTGAATCTGTATATGCTTAAAAATGGATCCTTGGACGTGTATATGGATTAAAAGTTGGATCTTTGGATGATATCTTCGTGAAAATGCAAAACTGCATTCTGTCGCGAAATATGCGGATATGATATCCGGATATTGATATCCAGATATGGTATCCGAATATTGATATTCGGATATGGGGTTCTGTGATATCCAGATATGGGATATCCGGATATGCCCCCGACATATATCCGGATATTCTGGGATTTTGATGAACAGTTAGGTACTGTTCATACAGAACTTATCTATGGGTTTATGGACCCTAGTTTGATGAAGTGGTACTTCTGAAATTAATTATCTAAGTCAGAACCTAAGGGGTTAAGGGCTTATGGCTTTGTGGAAAGCCTTAAGACATAAACCGTAAAAGGAAAAACGTAGTCTTTATGTTTATGCTTATGAACAATGTTGTTGATATAATTATTGGTCCAAACAGATTGTGACTGTACTGTTTGTGGATGTTGAGCTGTGAGGACTCTTGGCTTGGATTGATTGCTTGCAAGGTAAGCTTTCATGTCCTCGGTTTAGCCATGTTGTGGTTCAACCATGTCCCATGAGGACATGGTTATATGCATGTTGTGTTACATGTTTTTCATGTTTTAGAAATGCTGATGAGCTTTTATATGCAATGTGCTTTTATGATATGCATGTGGGTCCACCTATACGGTAAGCCTGAGTATGTGACGCATACAATATGGTGAGGTTGTGGGTGAGGTGCAAGCGATGTTCCTTGTACTACTATGTGGGTAATATGTATTCCTGCATTTTCTCTGGGGAGTAGAATAGTGATAACACACATGTCATGAATATCTGTTGCATTGCATACTTTTGGAACTTATATTGGAAATTACTGCTTTTGAAACTGATATTGCACATGTAAGTGAGCTTGGGGTGGAAGATCCTTGAGGACCCTTGTCTTACTGAGATTTCTTGTTTAGAGATCTCGCCCCACGTTTGGGGACGCTTACTTCAGGTTCAGGGAACCTAGGGGTTGAGACTCCTTGTGGCAGGAGGCCAGAGCTTAGTTGATGCATGTTTTATGCTGCTTATGATGATATGCTGTTATGAGCTTATGCTGGATGTTGTTTACTGCTTTTATGTTTTTAACTTCATGTTATTATTGTCGCTGTTGAGACTAATGTTGGGCATTGTTGCCTTATTTGGTGAGCATGGGGATTGTCCATGCCACATAGACTTGGTTATGTATTGTTTTATTTAAAGTTGTAATAATGTATCAGGATTTTAGTCCAGCTATGTGTTGTAGTCCTGTGACTTAGATACTCACTTTATATTTATATATGAGGTATTCAGTTAGCTGTCATGCAATTTACATATAGGCGATATTTTATGAAATTGATTAAGTAATCAACTTGGCTAAGTATAATGACTTCATAAAGAATTAAAGAAAAATTTATTCTGCATTTTAATTAAGCGTAGCTTAATACCCACATGTTAACAAACCGGGTATACACGGGGTGTTACACTTCACTTCTGGCATTTTAGTGTGTGTCACCCTCTACTTGTCATTTTTCCTTTGTTTCTTTAAAACTCAGTGTCGTTTGGAACTTTAACACAATGAGGGGGGAAAAAACCTCCTTCGTCAGTTCTGCATTATGAGTGGAAGAAGGAGGAAGATTCTGATTTTTTGAAAATGATTCCCGCTGGTGTTCGTTTCTGGCTGTGTGGGATTCCATGGACTGAAGAACAAGAACGTGAAGCCATGCTTCGTGCTTACTGCGACAGTAGATCCCAGAGGAGACCCGGTTGTCCAGTAGAGAAGTAGGGCAGAGCTGGGGTAGTGGTTCGTCCACCCGGGGTAGGAGTCGGCTTTCTGTGGGCAGAAGTATTCTCCATCATTTTCCCCAAACCGGTTCTAAGCCTTCCGGTAGTTCACCTATAACACCCTGGTTTTCTCTCAGTCAAATGGGATATTTCGGAGTCTTCCCCTATCTAGAAAATTAGTCCTTCTTATTCTTGTGTCTTTCTGAGTTCCAAACTCATTGAACAAGGATGTGACTCTTTGGCCGAGTCTACTTTGGCTAGCTGCTGGCATGGAGATGTTCCGGGATCTACCTCTGTGTCTGGTGAGGCAGATGACCCAATCGCCATCTCGGATAAACCGACTTCTTCATTTTCTAGTGATTCTTCATCTAGTAGCATTTTTTATTCAGGTATGCCCATTATGTCCTTGTGATTAAGTTCTTTTATTGTTTTAGGTATTTATGGCATCTCCCCCCAGAGGTTGTAGAGGAGTCAGGTTCTGCTGAGTCGTATTTTGAGTCTCCTCCTGCCTCCTTAGTATCTCGGTTTCCCTGGGTAACTTATGAAGTTTTAAATACCACGTCCGAGATGAGTGCGGACGATGTGGCTGGCTCCCCATTGGGAAGTTAGAAAACTTTGATATAGCTCCCCCACGTGAAGATGAACCAGTTTTCTCTGGGGGGAGTTCTGATGAACCTTGCTTCTTTTTATTTTACGGAGATGTTGTGACTCAAATCGGCATCAAATTTACTTTCACCGAGTTCCAGATGAATATCCTAAATCACCTTCACATAGCTCCCAGTCAACTTCATCCCAATGCTTTAGGTTTTGTTAAGGCGTTCGAGATTTTTGTGCATATCTCGGTCTTCCGCCTTCTGTCTGTGTTTTCTTTTTCTTTTTTCAAGCTCTTAATCCTCGAACTGGTCGTGAACCGCTAGATCGAAAAGGTTGGGTTACCATCCGGGGTCTCCCTGATCGTAAACTTTTTCATGTTTACATTGAGTCTTTCAAGAACTTCAAAGAGAATTTTTTCAAGGTTTCCGCAAATCCTGGCAAGGAAGTATGGTTCCTCAACGGTTGTGGCTCCGAGGATGTGGAGGGGAAGTTTCCCATATACTGGTCATCTGACCATTATCACTTCCCTTCTTCAAACTATCGTTTTAAAGAGTCCGAGTTGAACCCCACTGATGTCAATAGTGTGATTGCCATGCGTGCATATAACGGTTCGCGTACTCATGCTAGCGTTGCATCGCTTATTTACAAGTCCCAAGAAGAACTTGATGCTGAAATAAGTATGGCTTATTTTTACACTTATATGTATATTTGTCATACTACTTCTTAAGACTATCTTTATTGCTTTTAATTTTGCAGCTCCCGGTATGGAAAACCAACAGCAAGACCAGCAGGATGACCAACCAAGCTTCTTGGTAGCCTAAGTCGGGGTAAAAAGGAAGCTATTGTCGACTTAAGAGGCAAGAAAAGGAAAGCCCCTGAGTAAAAGACTAAAAAACCTCCTGCTGCCACTACCAAGAAAACCAAGAGGATCCCGGCTGACAAGGCAAAGGGGACTTGTAGCAGTAATTAGCCCTTTCAGCAATAAAGACAGTTTTCTCTTGATCTTCAGGATATACAGGAATCTGGTTATAACCAGAATAAGCATCCATGAAGGATAGCAGTTGGAATCTAGCCGAGTTATCCACCAGCTGGTCTATGTTAGGCATGTGGTAAGAATCCTTTGGGCACACTTTATTCAAATCCATGTAATCAGTGCAGACTCTCCATTTGCCGTTAGGTTTTTTCACCATGACAACATTAGCAAGCCAGGTTGTATATTGTAATTCTTGAATAAACCCGGCATCCAGCAACTCCTTCACATGTTCCTCCATGAGTTGTTTTCTTTCTGGCCCCAACTTTCTTTTCTTTTGCGAAACTGGTGCTGATCCGGGGTAAACCACCAATTTGTGGCAGCAAAATGCTAGATCTATGTCGGGAATCTCTGATGACTTCCATGCAAAGACATCGGTGTTGCTTTTGAGAAACCTGGCTAATCCTTCCTTGATGTAAGAATCTATGGTCTTACCAATTTGGGTAAATTGACCAGGTTCTTTTCCCAGCACAAGGTCTTCCAATTCCCTATCTGGTTCTGGCCTGGGAATCACTTCTTCTCTTATATCCAGTTCAACCACACATGCCTTGGCAAAAAACCTTGCATGTCTTCCTTTGTGAAATAGAGCATAGGAGGTTCGGGTTTGTTGTGGTCCTCCTTGAATTTAAGACAATCCCGGATTGAAAGCACTTCTTTTAGATACTTTTGCCTAGCACATACAATGTCTCATCCTCCTCCTCCAAGAGCTCCACTAATCACGTTACAATCAAACTCGGCTTACGGGAATTCATCATTGTTGGAATCATCTTTCTGGTTCTTTTCCTCTTTCTTTTTCTTCTCAGATACTGGACTATTGCTAGCTTTTCCGATTTTCATACTTTCTCTTGTTGTTTTTGAACCCTGAGTTTTGATCACATAATGGTGTAGTTTCCCCTCTAACAAATTTCTCCACAGTATCTCGGAGATCCCAGCATTGATCAGTGTTGTGACCCGGTCCATCATGGAAGGCACAATATTTGGACTTATCCAAACCTCCTCTATCAAATATGGGTCGAGGTCTATCTACTTTCTTCATCTCTGTCATACGCCACTTCCCTCCAAATTTAATAGCGTGATGCATTTAACGGTGTGTATTTCTCATATCTTGCAACCCGGTCTCTATCATCCAGGATTCTGCTTCTGAAAATTTTCTTTTTATTATCGGTCCACTCATTTTCTGTCGGGATCAGGCTCCTCCTTCTCGGGCTGATTCTTTTACCATCCTCAGATTGCGCATTTGCTATCTCTATATGTTCGAGTTATAGGTACTTCTTCGAACGAGTCCTGAATTCCTCCAATGTCCTCACTGGGTCTTTATAGACCGACTTGGCTAGTCTAAATCCTCCATCCAAGCCAGCAATGAGGTGGACGTGAAAATTTTCTTGTAAACCTGGCACCTGCAAGGCGGCATCATTGAACCTGCTGAGATACCTCTGGAGGGTTTCTCCAGGTTGCTGTCATATATTCCCAAGTGCAAATTCGAATTTTGGATGTTTCTTGCTTGTTGCAAAATTCAAAAGAAATTTCTCTCCAAATTCCTCGAAGGATCCAATGGAGTTGGCAGGTAGGGTTTAGAATCATGCATGCATGCGCAGCCCCAGTCAAAGTTATGACAAATATCTGAGATATGAGGGGCTCATCAATTCCTCGGATATACATGTCCGTATCAAATGCATTTATGTGGACCTGTGGGTCCTGACTTCCATCATACTTCGGCAAGCGTGTCGAGTCAAAATCTTTCGGGAAAGGAGCATTCAGTATTTCACTAGTGACGAGGCTGTTATTGTACTGCCATCTGCTATATTTCCTCTTATACCCATCGGGTTCCACTCGCCCTCTGGTGGTTTGGGCATTTTGGTTGGGATGTGTACCATCCTGGTTTCTCTAAAACATTCTGGGTCAAAGTTTGGGCATTAGCATTCTGATCACCCATTCCAATGTTCTCTAGGTTGGGACCCAGCGTACTCCCAAGATTGGGTCTTCCATTATTTCTTGGGTTTGTACCCGATGTAATCCCCGGATTAAGTCTTCCTTGGTTTTCTACCCCAGAAACCCGATTTTGATGATCCAGATTGTGGTCCCTTTCACGGCCATTAGCATCTCGGCCTGGGGCCTCCCTTGCTCCAGGCCCTGTCATCCCCATTAAGCGTTGTTCTAAATCCTGAATTCTCCTGATATTTTATTCCTGCGTTCTCTGGAAATCATCTTTCCGTTGGAGGTTGTTACGATTCTCCATCTCTTCCACTCGTCATAAAATTACAGCGAATGCATTTTGAGCAAGTCGAGAATCAGGATCCACCGATTGGGCAACGCGAGCGACAAGATCCCCAGGATGTTGGGGAAGATTGTTCAGAGCTGGAGCCGCAACTCGGTCGCGGGATGCTGGGGTGGAGGCTGTGTCTGATACATCCTCGCTGACATGAACATAATCGTAATCTACCTCATTCTCAGGCTGGATTTGAGGTCGTTTTGCCTCTTCCAGGACTGGATCCTGCGGCTAATTCTAAGGGTGTGGCTATTGGCTATTGCTCCTTGTACGGACTGATATCTTCAGTTAGAGCCGTAGGAATATCAAATTCAAAAATTAGATCCCCACAGATGGCGCCAATGTTCTGTCTTGAGACAGTGATGTCCAATCCAATAGACTAGTATGTTGATCTTAGATCTAGTGCCCTCTCCAAGGTATCTACGAAGGAGATACCCTTGAGTCAAGCAGATCACTGTGCAAAGTAAAGGAAAAACGACTTTGCCAATGGGGGTGTGTGTGTGCGTACAGTGATAGCATAATAGTAAGAAAGAAAGTGTAACGTACCTTTAGGGTTTTACCTCTTATTTATAGAAGTTACCTGTGAGTAGTATGATGTGGACCTTTAGTGCCTGTGTGGGGTCCAGGCTTGTCTGTCATGCCGTTGTATTAGGATTCGTATCCTTGATGGATATCTATCTATAATTTTACTTGATTTAGATTTTGGATTGCCCCTAGTTGGGCCTGTCTTTCCATGGGCCTCTTATACGGGTTGATAACAAATATGTTTATCATACACCTTCTCAAGATCAATAAATACGATAGGATGGTGCTTTTTCTTTTCCTAATATCTTTTTATCAATTATTGTATCAAGAATGTAGACTTTATGAAAGATCTTGGTTTACACCTTGGTTTCTATTATGAAGCAATGTTCAATACCTTCTCCCATAATTTATGACTTGTAAATTTATGCATCAATACTGATATGCGCTCAGCATATCAGGAAATCTAAGCTCAAAAGAGAAAGAATATGATTAAACTTTAAGCAACAAAGGGAAATAATCACTGTTGATCTGTCAATATTTTAAATCAGAGATTGCATACTGATTTTATGTTGATTTCGTAGGAAAAAAGGACAAATTGAAGCTAAAGAGGAAAAGTTAAAATTGAAGACCCACACTGAGAGCGTGGGTATGACGTTGTAAGCGTGAGAAGACTTTTTCAGACAGAGGTAACCACACTCATAGCATGGGACTCACGCCAGTGATCCAAAACAAGCAGAGACTACCATGCTCATAGCGTAGGAACCACGCTGAAAGCGCCAGTGATCCAAAACAGATAGAGACTACCACGCTCATAGCGTAAGATCCACGTTGAAAGCGCCATTCACTCTTGCCTTCCACGCTCATAGCGTGGGATCCGCGCTGAGAGCGCCGGTTTGCGAGATCACAGCACCGCGTTTTGTAAAGGGGTAATTTTGGAAAAGGGAAAGAGGCTTATAAATAGACCCTCTTGAAAGAACCCTAGAGGATTATTATTTTTTTTACACTGAGGAGGAGACCACAAAGATAGGGCCGTCAAGCTAAAGAAGGAGAGCTTCGGAGGAGATTCATCATCATCTTTATTCTTCCATTTTTCATTCCATTGAATATTGATTCATTAGCCATGACAATGGTTGGCTAAGTTTTTCCTTATTGTGGTAAGGGTCACAACCCTGAATGTGAACCCCTTGTAGTTTGGATCTGATTTATATATGTTTATCTTTCTGCATCTATTTTCCTTCATTCTTCATCTCGTTGTTCTTTAGATCTGATCATTCTAACAGATCACTAGGGTTAGGATTCACAATAGGAATATTGGGATCCTAATTCCTGACAAAGGAGGAAAATAGATGTTCATGTAGGCACTAGGGATAGGCTACATGAACTGCAAACGTGAAAGATTCACCGATTTGTATGTTTAATCTGAAAAGGAATCTCTAAAGAATTAGGGTTTTAATAAAGGTTAATAAGGATAAGATCCATAAGGAATTAGGGCTTAACCGATCAAATAAAAGATGGTGAATCGTTTGATCAATGGGTAATTCATATGTAAATTTACATTCAGACTACAAGGTGGGGATCAAACAGGTGTTAGTACTCTTATCTGCAATATTTTCACAATTATCTTTCAAATCCCAATTTTATGCGAGTTGTTCATCCGTTTTCAGAAAATCCTAAAAATACACAATTTACTTTGTAAT
>JAVKPL010003286.1:0-19504 GCA_032173675.1 Gastrolobium villosum
CTGGTTCTGGCCTTTCCTTTATATCATCACCTCGAGGATCTAATCCCACCACCATTACTCGCTCTTCTTTCTGTACCTCCTTTTCCTCGCGGATCTCCTTCTTCTTATTATCTCTTTCTTCCCCAAACCTATTTGCCTGCTTCTGCTCTTGTCCCATTCGCAAACTCATGTTGTAACAACTCCGAGCCACCACTTGATTCGCCCTTACCGTGGCGACCTTGTCATCTTTAGCTACAAACCTCATAGCCAATTGGTCTATCGACAAAAAGATCTTGAACATCTTCATAAAAGGTCTTCCCAAAATAATATTGTAAGCTGAGCCCAAATCTACTACTGCAAATGACAACGTAACTGTTTTATGTGTGGGTGCCGTCCCCAAAGTTAACCTCAACGGAATGTATCTTAATGGCTTTATCTTATCTCCTGTGAATGCTAACAAGTCGGATCCACATGGTTCTAATTGATCGTAGTCTAAATCCATCCTTCGAAATGCATCCCAAAAGACAATGTCCACCGAACTCCCCGGATCAACCAGCATTCTGTCTACTTGGTAATTTTCTAAAAGTCCTAAGATCACTAAAGGATCATCATGCTCCGGATCCAGGGCCTCGTCATCCAAATCCTCAAAAACAATCTGTTTACAAGTCTTCCTTCTCTCTTCCTTAAAGCGAGGCCTATCCGAAATGGCCATACACATCTTTAAATTCTTTTTCCGAGCATTACTTGATTCTCCTCCTCCAGCCCGACCTCCGACTATGGTACAAATGTGTCCCACGGGAATCTGATTTTGAGACACTTGCACTTTCTGATTTTCATTAGCATCTCTATTCCTTCCTTCCGGCGGGCTACGACTACGCTCCCGTCTTCTATCCTTATCCTCCTTACACCCTTCTCCATCTCTTATTCTCACATACTTTTGTAACTTCCCTTCATTGATCAACCTCTCAATAACGTTCATCAAATTAAAGCATTCATTTGTAAGGTGTCCATACCCTCGATAAAACTCGCACCAATTCGTCTTATCTGCTTGCGCGTAACTCGACCGAATTGGTGGCGGCCTAGGAACATTGCACATTTCTGTGGAAATCACTTCCTTCAATATCTGAGCTCTAGATGTATTCAACGGTGTGAACTCCCTCTTATATGCCTCTCTAAATCTCTCCCCGACTATTCGAGGTCGCCTTTCATCATATTGGCCTCTTCCTGCAGATCTGTCAGGTCCTCTAACAGTAACTTATTTAAAACCTTGCTCAATTTGTCTTTGGGAAGACTTGAATTTTTCCAAATCAATGTACTTCCTGATTCGCTCCATCAAATCTTCTTTTCTAAGTGGAGCCTTCTTCGCCAAAGAATCTGCTAGCCCGCCTGGCTGTAATCCGGTAGTAAACAACAACAAATACGTCTGATTCTCTAACCCCTTTACTTGCCTAGCTTCTATTTGAAATCTTTCATAATACTCCCTCACTTTTTCTCTTGGCTTTTGTCGTACACCACACAAACTATGTGTAGTCTTAGGTTGAGGTCCACAATGGGCAAATTGTTGTATAAACCTGAACGATAGATCTGACCAACTGTCTATCGATTTTATTGGCAACGCCGTAAACCATTCTAACGCCTGCTTCCTCAGGAAAATTGGAAATGTCCGATATAACAATGAATCACATTCCCCATACAATGACATTGCTGCTCGGAAAATAATAACGAATTCCATTGGATCTGAGCTCCCATCATAAGCCTTCATATCAGTTGGCTGTTTGAACCAAGCTGGTATAGGTTCCGCCCTTAATCTCCAAGATAAAGGAGTTCCTAAATGTCCTTGAGTAATAACCTGTGCAGGAATTCCTTGCTGCGTCTGGTGTGGTGCTCTCCCTGTTTGCTCGTTCCACCCGAGCTCTTCTTGTCTCATCATTCGTCCTTCATACTCCCGATGACCATAATTCTCCCATTGTTGTCTTCCTCCTCTCCAGGCTAAGTTCCTTGGTACATAATAGTACTCGTCTTCTTCCTGAGGAAACTCGCATCTGTAATAAGTATAACGTCTTTCTCCCCCCTGATCTTCATACCATCTTGGATCTTGCCTTCGCTCCTCAGGATAAGCGTAGTAATAACGACTTCCTTGTAGTTGCTCGTCATCCCATGACCCAAAACGATATTGCTCTTCATCCTCTTCGTAAACCTCTTCCTCTGTCCACCGATTTTCTCCCCGTCTTTCACCTTGATAATTTCTCCATTCTACAAGACTCCTCGATATCTAAGGTACTTGCCCTCTTCTAACCCCTGGCCCCCTATTTCTTGTCTCAACTGGGAGCGACAAAGGGATATAACTAGGAAGAGGAGGTATAGAACTTCTCCTCCTGTCTCTGCTTTGTGGCCTATCTCTCGCCACTACCTTTTCTTCCGACAGTGGCCTATCTCTTCTCCTCTCATGTTGTTGCCTGTTCCTTATTTCTTCCACTAATTGGATTAAAGCTTCCCCAATTGTGTCTAACGACCTACTCCTTCCACTAGACCAAAATGAATCTTCTTCCCCTCTGTTCTCTTCCTCCTCCATCGTTCGCTCATCATGGTTATTGCTTGCCATGACACAAGAAAATGCATAGGAATAGTTTTATCTTTCCCACAGATGACGCCAAATGTTCTGGATGAACATCAATATGGGTTTTTTCTCTTGTAATCAATCTGCCTGACCCCTAACCTATTCTCCTCTCTATATATAGATACAACTGACCTCAGTAGTTACCTTGAACATGGGTAATGATAAACCGTTTAGTGCTATCATGGGAGGCCCCACATCAAGCACCCACTACATGCAGTAACTGACCCATAATCTGTGCTAGTCCCTCCGGGTATACAAGCCCGGAACACAAAATATAAAATTCAACTATTTCAAAATCAAAACAAAATTCAACTATTTCACCCAAACAATAAAAAATTGAAAATAGAGTGCACGATACACATTAGAGCAAAACAAAACAAATCGACCACCCAGTTCCACTAAATTTGAGCAACGAAGGGCAACAAACCCAAATTGGACATCATAGATATAAAGGGAAACAAAAAGAAAAATATAAAATTCATAGAATATTCACAAGAAAAACCACATGCCAAGCGCATAGCACATTGAAGGATGAAAAATAAAACAAAAAAATATATCATATCTTGTCGCACGATACGGTATGGGATTTCACGAGTTACAGAGAAGGAAATGAAAAAACGCATAAATTAGAGCTCATAGGCAAGGCGCGAAGGAATAAAGGCAAAACTGCAACTCTGCAAACCCTAATGCAATATAATTAAACAAAAACATAAAATACCAAAATATATTGAGAACATTCATAGATCTAAACAGATCGAAAAGCAGATTTACTATAGCACTGAGAACTTCATATTTGTGGGAATTTAGATCGGAAAGAAGAACTTGCTTCAACAAATCAATGCCGATCGTAAACGAGAAGCTTTGAATGTTCGAAGCTCACCCTTAAAGAATGAACTGAGTTTGAGACTAAACTCCGTTCAATGATTTGAAGGAAAAATAGTGATCGAAAGATGAAGTTAACTTTTGGGATTTTTTTGGTATAACGAGGATATAAAATGAATATGTGGAGAAAAATGTATTTTAGAAAAAGAAATTCAAAACTAATTTTGCTACATTTTAAAATTAGTGTTGTAAATTGAGGATATTCTTGTATTTTCACATCATTCTAATAAATGTGGTTAAATACATGTGGCTATAGACCCTATTTTTTGTAGTGCTACTTGGGTGTTTCCCTAATAATAGCCCAAAAATTTCTAAACACAAGACTCATTAACCCATCAACTAAACCCAAAAAACCTAGTCATATCTCATTAAAAAAAAGATTTCACTTGTGTAGAGCTTCATATCTCATTGTCCCCCCCCAAAAAAACTATATTATCGTTTATTGATGCTTTTGTATTTCAAAAAAATAAATTTACAAAGCCAATATATACAAAAGATGTTATTTAAACAATAATCATTAATTTTTTTTTAGGATTTTCAAAAAATCGAAAACCGATCCAATCCAAATCGAAAAAAATTGGATTGGATTGGATCGGATCGGATTTGAAAAAAAATCCAAACCAAATGGATGATTACATGATCAAATCGAAGAGATTGGATCAGATGATTTTTGCTTCTAAAACTGATCCAATCCAGACTGCAAGCACCCCTAGTACAAACCAAAAGTGGCCCATTTGCTTTTTGCAATCTTAGATGCTATTTTCACCAATACACCTTCCATTTTCTAATTTTATCGTCTTGGTTGACGGTGAAGATCTTTTTGGCTAGAGATTATTGAGTATGATTGTATGTGTGGTAGTATCTACTATATCAGGAATATCAATGAACCTTATTATTGAAATTGCCCAGGATACCCTTTTTTTAGCTTTTAACATAGAATCTATATTTTAGTTCAACTCTTATCTTATTTGTAACATCCTCGTCTCGAGCCGGTTCAATTAATATACATATAATACAAACAGAAACAGTGTAACGCCCGGCCATTTCAAGAATTAATGACTATCCCCACATACTAACACGAGACTTTTCAGTGTGCTTTTTCCTCACTCGTGCAATTCCCGAGAAACTTCTAAGGAGGTCACCCATCCCAGAATTGCTCCAAGTCAAGCACGCTTAACTGTGGAGTTCTTCTGTTCCGGGCTACTGAAAAAAGATGAACGGTAGAACTCCACAGTTAAGCATGCTTGACTTGGAGCAATTCTAGGATGAGTGACCTCCTGGGAAGTTTTCCTGAGAAGTGTGCGAGTGAGGAAAAAGCACACTAAAAAGTCTCGTGTTAGTATGTGGGGGTAGTCATTAATTCTTTAAGCGGCCGGGCATTACAAGTGGTATCAGAGCATGGCCTCTCTTCCAGTACGGTGTGGTTCGAGGATGAACCAGTCGGAAGCTGGTGGGCACGTAACATCCCGAGCGCTGACGAGGGCAGGGATTGATCGCCGGTGCAAAGAGGCACGGACAAGGAGCGGCTCCTGACAGGCTTCCAGCGGGCGTTTACTTGCATGGATGAATCGAATCGACACTCGAAAGAGAATGATTCCAAAGGCTGTGCAGGTATAAGACTGCACAGTTTGGGATAGCTTATAAGAATTAATTGGTACTACCTATACTAACAAGATGCATCTTCTTTTCGGTAGCCCGGAACGGAAGAATTCCATAGTTAAGCGTGCTTGACTTGGAACAATTCTGGGATGGGTGACCTCCTGGGAAAACTTCCCAAGAAGTGTGCAAGTGAGGAAAAAACACATTGAAAAGTCTAGTGTTAGTATGTGGGATAGTCGTTGATTCTTGAAGCGGCCAGACGTTACAGATGACATTTTATTTGCTAGTAAGATGTTGATTAACAAGAGCCTTTTATCTAAAAGCTTTGATAAGAAAGACCTTAGAGTAGCTTCCTTCGTGTATGGAGCATAAGTTTAAATTCTTTTGATTTTATTAATTAGTGGGAGTAATACTCAATGCTTGCCTTTTGAATATTTTAGATTCTTCTGATTCCTTTGGTTAGTGGGAGTCATATTCAGTTTGTTTGTTTTTGGTCACTTTTCTATGCAAACTGATAATTATTTTGCGATATTTGTTTGAATTTTCATAATTTTGATGATCATCATTATTATTGTTTCTCTTGTCGACTGAGAAATATATGTATGGAATAATATTTTTAAGCATGTTGTGAGCTTAAAGGTGATTGGATGTCACGAATTTTGAGATCTCATGTTGTATTGTGACATATTGGTTTATCCAATCTCAACAATTTCACGTCGTTTGGAAATTGTGGTAATGCAATATCATGTTGTTGAGAAGTTGCATTATAGAGTGTAATTTCATGTTGCTTGGAAATTGCACTAATGTAATTTCATGTCGTTGAGAAATTATATTGAGGACCGATAAGAATTAGTATGTCACGTTGTTGATCACATTTTGACACTAATTCTTACTACACTACCAGGCCTTGATTCATGAAGATGTAATACTCATTGTATGTGAGTAATGAAGGTCATATGCCATGATATTTTCGGTATATTGATTGCCATATTCCTATGATGAGGTTATGTTAGATTGAATTGTGTTGAGATGCTGGAATTGGAATATTGTTTTTCAAAATCGTTGCCACGTAAAATCATTTTTTAGTTATTAACCTGATAGAGTTGTTTTTGAAATAAAATGATTTTCAAAATAATATTAAATTAATTAATATAGCCCAAGTGGGAGAATGTTAGAAATTTTATTTTATGGGCAATATTAAATAATTAGTTTTGAATTTAAAATTAATTGGGTAAATGGATATTCTAATATAAATATTGTAACTAAGCCCATTGTGATCACATCTGATTGAGCTTCTGGCATCTGTTGTTATTGGGCCTAGTTGGGCAGAAGTGTAGACTTTAGTGTGACCCTGGTTTTCCACGATGGGTGGACCCAATGGGCACAGACTCTTCTCTGGATTATTAGCTAGGTCCCATGTCTAGCCTATTTATATTGGAGTTAAACTCCATAAGCCATCATGCTCCCAGAAGGCTGCCAAATCTTGAATAGGCGATAGAGAGGAAGACTCTAGCATCTTGTTCCCTTGTTTTCAACTGTTCTTCTCCGACTTGGTGATGGCACAACAAGGTACATACAATCACAACTCTGATTGATTTTCATTTGGTATTTTATAATCATGTGCATGCTAATGTATGCTATATTGTCCCTTGAACAGGAATCCAGCCACATGTCAGACTACACAACTTTGATCTTCCACAGGCACTTGAGGATGAATACGGAGGATAGGTCAGTCGTAACATCATGTATGTTCCCATGCTCTCACTGTTTCACCAAAATGTTGAAATTAATTCATGAAACTCCTAGTGAATGAATTGCATTGCATAAGATAAAGAAATACGTCGTTAATTCTAGGTACTAGATCCATAATAAAAGACACCAAGGCAATTGCTGCTTGAAATAAGAGTCTAGTCATTAGATCCCTAAAATCAGGCACTACCTGATTACTTTACTTTTTTGTGGTTCTCTAATTAATAATAGGGTAATACTTTTCTTATGTTACATAAGAGAAGTATTATCTCCTACACTCAAATTATTTAAATGGTTTTACAAGATTTTTTTCCATTGAAGATTTTCAACGGAATTTATTTTCTATCGAAAATCTATACATCAGTTTTCGATGGAAATTATTTGATTTTCCGTCGAAAACTTTCGATGGAATCTGTTTTCCGTCGGAAACAATCACAAAAATTTTCGACGGAATCTTTTTTATCAACGAAAGAATACTCGACGGCCTGAATTCCGTCGATAATTCGGTCGAAAACTTCATTTTCGATGGAATTTTTACAATTTTCGACAGAAATTTTTCGTCAAAAAAATAGACTTTTCTAGTAGTGTGGTTTAACAATTCTCTCCAAAAAAAAAAACTTGAAATGGATTATGTTTCTTCTTCAACTAATGTATGCTATACTGTCCCTTGAGCAGGAGTCCAGCCACATGTCACACTACAAAACTTTGATTTCCACAGGCACTTGAGGATGAATATGGAGGATGGGTTAGTCGTAAGATCATGTATGTTCCCATGCTCTCGCAGTTTCACCATAATGTTGAAATTAATTCATGAAACTCCTAGTGAATGAATTGCATTGCAAAAGATAAGGAAATACGTCTTTAATTCTAGGTACTGGATCCATATTAAAAAGGCACCAAGGCAATTGCTGCTTGAAATAAGAGTCTAGTCATTAGATACCTAAAATCAGGCACTACATGATTAGTTTACTTTTTTGTGGTTCTCTAATTAATAATAGGGTAATACTTTTCTTATGTTACATAAGATAAGTATTATCTTCTACACTCACATTATTTAAATGGTCCTACAAGAATTTTTTTCTCTCACCTCCAATTTTTTTCTCTCTCCTATTTATTGTTTGAGTAGGAGATGATACTTCTCTTATGTAACATAAGAAAAATATTACCCTTAATTAATATTACTCTCTAGTTCTCCTTTTATTATTCTCCTCTCATTTGTTTGTATGATCATGATACAATCATCCTTATATTACAGCCATTGACAGAATTGGGAAATATGATTAAAATAATTACTTGATGTCAATGCAGAAGAGACTTCACAAACTATGCGGATGTGTGTTTTAGAGCGTTTGGTGACAGAGTCTTATATTGGACTACTGTGAACGAGCCCAATGTGTTCTCCATAAACGGTTATGATCAAGGATTTACCCCACTTGATCGATGTTCTCCCCCATTTTGCAAAACAAATAGCACTAGGGGCAACTCAACATCTGAACCCTACTTGGCTGTTCATCATATTTTGTTATCGCATTCATCAGCTGCGAGATTGTACAGAAGAAAGTATAGGGTATACAATTTAATCATATTTCATATTGTGTATTTTTACTTTATGGATTTTTACTATTATTATTAATTTCTAGGTGCGTAGAAGGTTCATCTTTTTGAGGTTTGGGAGGAGGAACTGCCGTAGAAGGACGCGGTTCATGAGTCAATAAGACAGAGGAATCTGGCGAAGATAGGGGACGGTTCATGGAGATTCTAAAAGTAAACTGGCTTTTGAAGGCCGATGCATGTAAGGTGTAAAAAACAAAATTTTTACTGCGGAAACATACATGCACACAAAGGTTCATGCTTTAAGAAAGCATGACGTTACCTTGTTTTTGGCCTGATCAGTCAAGGAGATCAGATGTCAGGCTTGAAGGGTTCAAACCCTCTAATGGTGATCCACACCACCGTTCGTCAATGATGCAAGAACTCCTTCTTGAAAGCCACCAGATGAACACCACATTGAGGCTTGCTATGCGCACAAGTGGTGAAGGTGGAGGCTAGGTATTCTGTTTGGAGATGTGTAGTGAACTACCCTACAGAATGGTGCATGAGATGAAGGAGTGTAGGCTAGGTTTTCTCAAAACCCTAAGGAGAGGAACTCACTATGTTGTGCGCACACCTTGGAGGGAAGAGAGAAGAATGATCATTCAAAATGAAAACTATCCTTTCAAATAACTTGAAAGTTGCGCATGAACCACGGGAAGATAAGGTGGAGTTGTTGCAAAACAAATCTTGCCAACAACCTTCAATCTTATCCTCATGAAACTAAGTTCAAAACAATTTAAGCTTAAATTCATAAACTATCATATAGTATACTTTTCATGCGCATAATTCAGCCCTAAAAAGGGGTCCAAATATATTGAGTAGTTGCATTCAAAATTTGAATCAACTCACCCACTGATTCTCTCAACCACCAAATCTGATTGGAGTTTTGTTTTAAGTGACAAGATGACATTCTTATCACTTAATTATGCGCCCCAAACAGCCCAAGATTATGCTCCAAAGATTCTTCTTGATCCAAGGAATTTGTTCCAATAAGATCTTATCTTATCCTTTTGTTATGAAACAACTTTTCAAAGCCAATTCAAATTCGAATTCAAACACTTGAATTCAAATGTTCAAACATTCAAATTCAAAATTCAAAATTTCAAAATTCAAATTCAAAATTCGAATTTCAAAAATCAAATTCCAAATTCAAATTTCAAATTTCAAATTCAAAATTCGAATTTCAAAATTCGAATTCCAAATTCAAAATTCAAAATTCAAATTTCAAATTCAAAATTCGAAATTCAAATGTTTGATTTATTAATTTAACTAATTAAATTAATTAGTAATGGATTGGACTATCCAAGCCCATTACTAAGCTCCATGCACCATCCACCCATTTAGGTGGGCTTCCAAACAGCTTCTTAGGCTAACAACCATTATTAGGCCCAATACCTTTAAAGCTAGTTCATCATGACCACAAAGTGTTAGTGTGTGACCTATTAGGTCCAACTTAGCTTCTGACATAACTGGGCTTAGGCCCAACAAGCGCACAACCCAATTAATGACAACACAGAGCACTAGCAATGCTTTGTTGCCCTAGAACTAGTTAGATTAATGACTTGATCATCCTATTGCACATATTTGGTTACTGTATGTATTTCTCTTCATCTCGGTTATCTTCCCATTATCCTAGGGTAAGGAAATGTATCAATCCCTGCGGTTTAGGGTAAAATTTATTCGAAATAGGGAATCTTCAATTTACTGACTCTAAAGGCAGATCATCTCATGATCTCTTTTACTATGCATAGATTCCCGAGTGCCTGTAAATGTCATCCTGATTTCTCCGATTTACAGATAACCTAATCTTTCACAGAGATTTGACGAATTCCTTCAGCTTATTACCCTAGCCCTGTGCCCTTTAAGGACACGCCCAACAGTATACCTATGAGTCTCCATGTTTCAGGCAGACAATCAAAACATGCCTTCAAGAACACAGTCTAGGTAATAACTTCTGGTCTAAGGAAAGGAATACACAAACATAAAGAGATTACTCTAATGACACTATCTGTAAGATATCTCCATATCTGCGGCTCATGAGGTCTTTACCTTGTATCCATATACAAGTAGATAAGTCGTACTAGTCTTACCCTAGATCATTGATCCCCAAACTTAGTGTCTCTAGACTAGGAACATATAATTAGGATTAGACATGCGATATCCTTGAATCCTCATGATCGTGATCTCATCACAGATACTCAAAAGATACCTGTTCTATTCCAAGGGGCTTATCCAGTTCGTTCATATAATATTAACAATAATATCGAGACACAATATGAAACTGAATAAATAGTGCTTTCATTTATTTGCGACAAACAAAGTTCTACATCTAGTTTTCTTTATTTAATAAAAAGATTGTCTCTAGGACACCCATATACTAATAGATTCGTTGCTAGAATTCACGACGAACAAATGCATACGTGGCCTCTAGGTCCACCTTTGGGTCTCTGCGAAGGATTTCGCCTCGAACCTTGTCGAAGTCAGGATCTAAGCCACTGAGGAAAATGTAAACTCGAAGACAAGAAAGGGTAAAGTGTGATTGGACGACCCCATCAACGGTGGTTGCTTGGGAAGACATGCGATGATCGATTACTTGAAAAATGGAGAGAAGTTCATTGTAGTAGGTAGGGAGAGACCAACCATTTTGCTTGGTGTTGAATGTAACAGCCCGTTACGTACCGGTATTGTTAACATTGATTATGATATTAGGCGCAGTTACAATCACAGTAATTGAGTTAATTAAATTACGGGCAACTTTTTTCTTTTAACACATTCCTTTTAGTAACCAATAACCTTTTCCGTAATCAATTAAAACAACACTATAATCGTAAATGCAATTCGCGGAATCATTCAGTTTACTAACATCACTAATCTCTCTTTTATTCAACTCATTTAAACTCATCAAATTACTTTCACATCTTACTATGTTCTAGTCCTTTACATTAGCTACACGTGGTTTCAAACCGCGCACCATTTGGAGTTCTACACACCAAGTTAAGCCCCTTTCTTTTAGTCTAGAAAAACCTGAATTTTCGAAATTTACACTGTGGTAATCGATTACCACCAGTCAAAAATGAGACAGTAGCCAATTTTTTCATCCCCTGTTCTCTGGTAATCGATTACCAAGCTTGGGTAATCGATTACTCCACTTGGTAATCGATTACCAAGCCTCTGGTAATCGATTACTCCACTTGGTAATCGATTACCAAGCCTCTAGTAATCGATTACCAGGCAGACAGTAGCATTTATTTCGTCCCCTGTTGCATGGTAATCGATTACCATGCTTGGGTAATCGATTACTATGCAGTAAAAATGACAGATTACAGCATTTTCAGTCCAAAAAGAGTTGTGTAATCCATCCCTAACACCTTAATACTCCACACAACACTTGCACATACCCTAATGTAGGCTCTAGGCCCTTCCATCATGCATTTTCATTCAATAATGCATCCTTTACAAAGTCTTTAGGATCATGGCCATTTTACAACAAAGATGGACCATTTTACAACATATTATGCCAAGGCTTCAAATGCAATGAATGTGGCAATGGACAAGTCCCATGCTCACTCAAAATATACAATTTATCCATGGCATGAATAATAAGCAATAAACAAGACTTAGAAGGTAATCATGAACACTACAAAAGCATGGAAATAACATCATGCAATATGTTCATGACCTAAGTCTCAAAATACTAAATGGCATGCTATGTGCACTCCAAAGTCTCCTCCAAAATATCATGCAAGCTCACTGCACCACATGCAATCCACTGTCCACTAAGCGGGCTTCTTGCCCGAAGCTCCTCCTGGCTCATAATGCCCTGAAATGTGGTCCCCCAAACACGGGATGAGATATACAAATATATCTCAGTAAACCAATGGAGCTAGAGGCTTTCTCTCCTCCATGGCTCACTCAATGTGCAAATATAACATCATATAATATGCATGACATACAATATCACCAACAACTGGAGACAAACCGAGGACATCCACAATTGGATTTACGTTCAAGGACTCCATCATATAACTCCCGAGACATTCCTGGCGCCTCTCCCATGGTTGAGAAGACTCCATGGCAAAACCCAACTGGAACTCCTCATGAGCCCTATCCAGCGGAAGTCCCACGTCTGGATCATCCTGGTGTCGCTCCCAGAGTCGACCCCACGGAAAAACCCAACTGGCATTCCCAACGGAATTATCCAGCGGATGTCCAAACCAACACACGTCAACTGGCCAGTGACCAAATAATTTTCACACAATTCAAGCAATATGGCATACAAGCACATGATCACACAATGGCATAAACACAAAATCCAACCACAACCTTCCACTAGGTGTGGTGGAGCACACAAGGGTTTAAACTCCAGTTCCAAGGGTTTACCTCAATACTAACAATTCCGTTCCACACGTACGCTCCAAATCAATCTTTCACAATCACGTCCGTGTGAGGCACCCTACAATGATCAACAATTCCAAATTACACCAAATCTCAATTTTCATGAAATTTCCACAAATTTTCCTAAGTTAAAAATCTAACTTTTTCACCAAAATTTATCATAGCATTTCTAGCTCACAAGCATCATTCTAAGGCATTTTCATCTAATAGCATTTTTCCATTTGGGCTCTCTATCATCACACATCTAAGATTAAAGATTTAGTGCATAAATTTCTAGATCTACAAAATCAACCACAAAGATACCACAAATATACTCACAATCTATGGTAGATACACTATCAAGGCTCCACCAATCCAAAGGTAGATCAAAAGCTCCAAAAACACCCAAAAACCTCCAAGGTTCAGATCTGTCATTGTCCAAAAACGCAGCAAGGAGATGATTTCAAGGCTTGGGAGTATCACCAATGGCTTTAGAAGGTTGTTTACAATAAATTTCAACACCAAAACCAAGTGATTGGGTGAAGAAATGAGCAAATGGTGAGGAAGAGAGAAAGTGGGTTCTTTGTGTGAAAATGGGGGAGAGTCCACGGGAAGAAGAAGGGAAAACGGAGAGAGAGGCGTGGGAAAAAGTGTGGGGCCAAGTGGATTTTGGTCCCGCGGGTCCCACACGCGATCTAACTTTAATCCCGATAAAATTTCTGATCATAAATTCTTAATCTACATATTTTTCTAGTCCATGACATATTTTTATTTCCTAAAAATATTGATAAAAATTTCACACTTATTGGTACACTCATACCGCAGTATTTAACACTTAAAAAGTCACTATTCATTAATTTTTCACAAATTTGCCTACTCACCCAATTTTCCGCCCTGATTCCATTTCCAGCATTATTTTTGTCATATGAAATCTCTAACTCAATTTTTATGCCTCAGAATACATGGCTGGTAAATTACCATTTTGCCCTTTTTGCCCATTTTTGCCATAATTCTCGGATTTTCACTAATCCATCAATTTTAATTTCACAATATAGTATTAAAATACACATTTAACTTTATGAGGTGTTATATTGAAGGACCTCTGATTCAATTTGAAGAAGCAAGATTTGTCCGAGCCATCATAGAATGTGCGTCGAGCAACCTCCCAGATGTCATGAGCAGATTCCAAACGAATGAAGCGTTTCATCAACAATGGAGTCATGGAGTCAATAAGCTAACTCTTGACTTGCTGATTTTCGGTGACCCACTCGACATAGGTGGGATCAATGGCTGATGGCTTCGTCATCACACCGGTGAGGTAATAAAATTTATTCTGGGTACCGATACGTATTTCCATCAATTGGGACCAAAGAGGGTAGTTGGATTCATCAAGAATGATGGTGATGGAAAATAGGTGTCTTGGTGGATTAGGATGTTGGAAGATGGAGCATTTGAAGAATTGGGAGGAGGGCCCATGGAATTCAAGGATGGGTCGGTAGTGTCCATGGAAGGATTGGAAAATTAGGGATTTGAGAACTAATTAAGTGTGGGGTCCTGGAGGAAGGGAAAGTAAGAGGGAGGAAAAAAAGAAAAAAGAAAGGAAAATTATGATTTAGGATCGTAACTGATACCATATAAAAAGTAATAATTCTAACGTTGAGAGTCACTTTCTTTTCATTCATATTCATTTCCTCTTTAATGAGGTACATTTATACAGATGGAATAAATAAACAGTATCAGATAAAAAATAGGTAACATCCTATCAGGCTGTTTGCAATTTTAAACTATATAACAAACTTTGATCTTATATGCAGTAACATTTTAAATTCTAATTTCCTTTCAACCAGTAGATATATAGACATAAATTGAACGAAATTTCATCGTTAATTAGTGAGGTTTTGGTACATATATGTCGAGAATCAAGGGGAATATGTAGGGTAAGTTGGCTCGGTGGCTTTAATCCGACAAAGTAACAACAAAAAATGGTGAATAAGAGGTGTCCCTTCAACAAGCAATAGTAAATGAGAGGTATTTATATAGTGGGAGGAAATTATCCAAAGAGTCATAATTAATGTTTCTGTCATCATCGTGAGCACCACTAGGACATGCATACTTATCTTGTGCATGAAGAGCAATGTTATTAAACCCGGACCGGTCATCGACTCAGTCGGGGTACTGGGTCACTTGGTCATTGGTTCATCCAGTAGGTCACTGATTGAACCGCATGACCCGGATAATTATATATAAATTTATATTTTATATATAATTTTGTATTTAAATTCTTCCATATACAATTTAAATTCTTCCATATACAATTTAAATTCAAAAACTCACAAGGAGCAGAAATGCTTAATGAACCGGGTTGTTGCCACACCCAACCGGGTGCTAGGTTTTGAGAAAAATCGCCGGGTCAATGCGGTCTGCGCTGGTTCAGTTGCATATCCGATCCACCGTGAGGCTTGGATAGGTCACCTAACCAGTTCACCGGCTTTCGGGTTGAACCGGTCGGTCGGGCTGAGTTTTATAACATTCATGAAGAGCCCTACACGCTTAAATGCACCTGTTTTTTTTTTTTTTGATAACAAATGCACTTCTTTTACTTTAGGGATGCATGTGTGTAACATTCACATGGGTATAACAAGAAGATATTTCATATACGACTGTTGTGACTTAAAAGTTTTAAAAACAATTTTAGGTGCATGAATAATATAATACCAAACCTTATGAATTATCTTTAATATCTTATTGTAAATAATTTATTTTATAACTAATAAATTATATAAACACAATTTTTTTATTAATTAAGAAAAAAACCAAAATTTATATATTTTTTAGATTAATGTTTCTCTTACAACAGGAGATAAATAGAGCGACGTCATTTTGGAATTTTAAGGAAAAAAACAGAGTGTTTTAGTAAAAAGTCATGATATAAGGAAAAAATAAAATTCTAAAAAAACGCTGCATTTTTTCCCTAAACCCTAAAACAACGTCGTTTTAGAATTGTAGGAGATAACTTTATCTCCTGTTGCAAGAAAAACAATTTCCCCCTTTTTTATACTAGTTAATGGTAATTCATCAATCATCAATCGTATTCTTGTATAGATATCACAATTGATATCTAATTACTTTAAATAGCACAACGAATTTAAATCATGATCAAAATATGGTTGAAATTGTTAAATATCACAAAACTAGATATAATAAAAATTTAACACAGTCAATGAAACTATATTTTCTTCAAATAAGGCAAATAGTCAAAATGCAGATTCATTTCATTTAAATATCAATAATATTATTTATATGGGGAAGGTTATATACTTACAACCTTTTTTTTTTATAACCTCTTACAATCATATCTTATCACTGTTGATTTCTGCCAATCAACGGTTATCATTTTTGCAAATTAAACTCATTAATTCACAATAAATGATAACCGTTGATTGGCGGAAATCAACGGTGATAAGATATGGTTGTAAGAGGTTGTAAGTATAACCTTTCTCTATTTATATTGGGAAGTTATCAATATATTAAATAAAATAAGGGTTTTATTAATGTTATGTTACATGATTTAAGTGTTGTTTTCAACACAAAAATAAAATAAAATGGAGAGAGAAAGTGGAATGACGAAAGAGAAAGAAAAACATGTGGACCACCTTTTTAATGGGTTTGTAGAAAAGTGATGTTATATCATGTTACATGATAAACATAAAACCCATAAAATAATTTAAAAACTCAATCTTAAGTAAAGATTAAAGACCAATTTAATAGTTTTATATTAGACTTTTTTAACACCCCCTCATACTAGAGTCTATTGAAATCGAAGAGCAAATAAAGCAACAAATTCAACCTAATAATTTAAATATATAAGTAATCGTCTATATTAATGATTTTATATTATTTTTTCTGAAATAATCTTCAAAAATATACATAGATGCGTGGATCTTTTAATTACGTTAAAAATTCACATGACTAGTTATTGTGAAATATTTGTATCTATTTCTCTCTTGATATACATTAAGTAGGTCAAGTCCAATTATCATTAATAAAGAAAAAATAGATACAAATTTTACATAATCAGGTTAAATGAAATTTTAACATGAATCTATTCCCCTCCGCAATATATCTCACGATGACGCATCGAATGACAAAAACTTCCTTGTATGGTTGGGCTTGGAGTTGTCAGGCGAAAAGTCATGAAAAATATCTAAGGATGAACCTCACTGGGTGGGGACATCCAACGACAAAAGGAGACATACAATGTCAAAAGCTTCCTTGTATGGTTTGGCTTGTACTTCTTTGCACATGAGCCAATACGTAAGGATGTGCCACATTGCATACAATATCAAAAGCTTCGTTGTCTATTACGAAAAAAAAAAAAAGCTTCTGTGCGGCTTTGCCGGCAATAGCTATTCGCGACGTTTTGTTTGGAATTTAACTATGGAATGAAATTGAGTAGGATACAACAAAATAAATGACATGCAATGAAATAATGTTGTTGTATAATTATTTGAATATTTTACATTAAAATGGAAGAAATTTTATATTTTATTATTTGAAAAGTAAACGAAATAATAATAAATAGGTTCTATTTTTTTTTTAAATTGAAAAAAAAGAATATTTATTAAAATGGGATAAAATAAATTTTATTAAATTCTATTTCTTCAACTCATCTTAAATTATATTTGTAACCCCTCTATTATTTATTATATATATATATATATATATATATATATATATATATATATATATATATATGTGTGTGTGTTTGTAAATGAATCTTAGTTGGACTTCTCTGTTATCCATCAATCAAATATAGATTTATTTGAGGATGTATCAATATAATAAATAATTATTGAGTCTTATAATAGAGTTAAGTCTTATATATAATTGTGAATTGCTCTTTTTTTTAGTACATTTTGTGAAGTGTTCTTCACCCCATGCAAAATTAAATTGATCAATCTAATTATCGAAGTACCCATAATTATCGTAATCATATTAGTGTATAATTAATCTGATTGACTTATTTTATTTTAAAAATAAATTATAATTAAAATTTGAATGAGAGATTTTTTTTTTGAAAGTTGCTTAATTTTTTTTAAAAAAATAAACCATATATAGGTATACTCCACATGCACAGGAGACAATTTGAGAATTTGACCTTACTGAAGCGGAATCAAGAATATACTACTTGAAGCAACCCCTTTGATAGTTGCTTAAATTTTTTAATTCAAGCCAAACATACTCTTAATTTTACATGCCAATCTTTTAAATTTTAATTCAAATAATTAACTATATTATCATTAAATAACTGATTTTTTTTATCAAGCTAAAAACTGTATTATACAATAACTAATTAGGAAGGTTATACTTAATGGGGGAGGATCCACTTACCACCAGAAAAGTTTACAACTCTTACAATCAATTTAATCACCGTTGATTTTCGTCAATCTAACGGTTATAATTTATTGATTTATTAATTCTCAATAAATTATAACCGTTAGATTGACGAAAATCAACTGTGATTAAATTGGTTGCAAGAGTTGTAAAATTTTTTGGTGGTAAGTAGGGGTGTAAATGGGCTGGGCTGAGCTTTGGCCTTCCTGACCCAAGCCTACATAAGAAAAATTCAATCTATCTGGCCTACTGGCATATTAAAGTAGGCCAAGCCCGGCCTATTTTTAAAAATAAGAAAGTCTGACATGGCCTACAGGCCTTGTAGGCCTCCCACTGTAGATACTAAGCAAAGAAAATAATTGTATAGAGCAAAGAAAGTTTCATTCATACATGCACTAGTATTTCTCATAAGAAAAAAATGACAAACAAGAAAAAGTCAATATAATACCGCAGACGAAGCCGAGAGTGAGAAGCGGCCCATAAAAATTAGGGTTGGTATTGGTACTTTGTCACATAAAATAAATATTATTATTATATTTTATTTTAATAAATTAAATAGGCCATCCTACAAGGCTTTATGTCAGGCTTGACAAAATTGGCCCATGACTTATTTGTTAAAAAAAATCTCTTATAAGCCTAAGCCTATTTTATATTCTCGGAAAGGGCGGGCTAGGCCAGGCTCAATGTAGAATGGGTTGTAGGCTGGGCTGGGCCAGCCTAGCCCATTTACATCCCTAGTGGTAAGTGGATCCGTTCCTATACTTACGACCTATTTTCTTTTACAACTTTTTATAACCATATCTTAACCGTCGATTTCCATCAATCAACGGTTATTATTTATTGTAAATTAATAATTAATTAATGAGTTTGATTTACGAAAATAATAACATTGATCCAAGGAGTTAAGATATAATTGTAAAATTTTATAAACGAAATAAGTTGTAAGGATAACCTTGTACGTAACTAATATATTTCAATGGAATACAAAATTTAAATTCTGGAAAACGAAGCCGATACTGGACTTTTGTGGTCTCAATCCAGTAGCATCTTCATTTTCTGTATCACATTTGGAGTTTAGCTAGCTAGGAGTAGGAGCATCCGTGACGGCGATTACAATAATGAAATGTATATAGTACTACCGTTGTATTCCTTCGCCCTCTTGACCGAACTGTCGCTGTGGCTGTGCACTATAGTTTCAATGAGTGGAGCCAAAGTCCAATCCATATTGTCGCTTATTTTTTTTATTTTTTTGGTAACCTATTATTGTCGCTTATTTATTATGAAGTTAACGTTGTATATAAAATATTTTATTTTAAC